>JAPYZD010002278.1:0-35333 GCA_030522725.1 Ichneumoninae sp. B BG-2022a | reverse complement strand
ATCTTATCAGCATCTTCCATAAGCTTGATTTTTTTCAGATTTTTATCCGATCGAGAAGTGTTTGTAATTCTCTTTTATTCCTCTCAAACTTAGGCAGCGCCAGTCTTTGCGATAGTACTACCTTAATATATTGAAAGGACAATGTTGGGTTTTTACAGACGGTTAGTAAAAATGTCGGTTTCACATTCAACGATCTTGATCCTAATGAAGTATTTTTTGTAGTATCAAAGCTTCCTAATTAGCACTAATGCGGTGAACCCCCCGTGCACTCACTGAAGGATCTGTGACCCTAGTCGAGATAAGTTCTCGTGACGGATTAAGCCCTCGGGGACCACTCTCGTGCTGTACGTCCAGCGATACGGCAACAGTCGGAGTAGACGGCAGTCGGGTACTTTGACTGGCGTTCAGAGCCGGCCGACGTCTCTCAAAGGCTTTTACGTTGCCACTGCGACAGTATTGCTGAATCCAGGTTACTTCAATCCTCCCCCCCGCTCAAGCTAGGTTTTACTAAACTGCGCTATATTATATACATTATTCCCCGTCACGAAGGGCTCCGTTTCGTCATTAAGTTCACTCGCCGAGACTCCAATCAGCTTACTATACTTTTTAAATTGCAAAAAGAGAAGCACAAAAATGTCTCATAAATCTGAATTCTCGGGAGTTATTTTCATTATTTCCCTTCCTCCGCACTTTGCTCGCATCGCAGACGATTTCTCTCTCCGACTCTAATGAAATTTTTCGTCCTGCCAGACTTTTCATCGGGTGCGTTTCTTTCCAGTAGCGTTAACGCTCTTTTCCTCTTTTCCAGGACACGACACGTTGAATGCAAAAAGAAACACGAGAAGACTTTGAGCTCGCCAGCGAAACGTGTGACCCTCCCTTAACATAATATTCCAGTGTCAAAGGTCTTTTTGCCGTCAGTGAAGTATCGCAAGGGAGGCGCAGTGATGTTTTTCTAAAAACGGATGGACGGACGCCGAGAGGAAGAAAACGAGTAGATTCTTTCCGCTCGCATCCGCCGAGAGCGACAAGACTGCCGAGAATTTTCGACCGAGTGGAGAGCCGAATTAAAGACGAGTTTGCTCTTCAAGAGGAAGTGCACTTCAACGAGGAAGAGAGAACATTTCCGAGGTTCTATCAAGAGCAGAGATAAGCCACCGTGTTCGTTTTTATGCTCGTGGAATAATTTATTTCCGAAGCTACACCGCCGACCTTGTTCACCCACTTCGCCCCATTATAAGCGAGCTAATAAGATTCTCGCGAGACCAGCGTGAGATATCGAGGGTGAAATACCGAGGCGTGGCATACAAATGGTTTCATTACCCACTTATTCGGGAACGACTGACGGTTTCAGATAAATTATTTTATTTTTTTTTTATTGCAGACAACCGGGTCAACTCGGTGTGGAGCTGCGAGAAAAGAGCGTGCGAAACGAGCAATAAAGATAAAAAGCGTCGGGGACAAAGAGTGCATATCGGAGCCTTCGTCAGCGTAGGAAGGGTCAGCCGGGCAGAAACTCGATTCGTTAATTGAATAACAGCGAAACGCTCCGCGTCTCTGAAATACACACTCCGGTTCTCGCTATACCAATAGCTAAAACTAAACGAAATTGGAGTAATACGGGGTACGAAAAAGGGGGAATAATCTACCTAACGGATATAACGAGTGAGTATGCGGAGTGCACGTTCATCGTCGAGTTTGCCTCGGCGTCCTCGCTGTCCAAATTCCTGGACAAGCACCACGAATTTTCATTTACCCGGCAATCATTTCTGCTAACGAACTAGCGCGGAACAATTACTATTTTCAATCAGAAATTCCTGGCCTCAATCAACTTCCACACTCTCGTTATTCCATTCTCGTTAGTATTTATGAAAAATAATGCAACATCGAAAAGTACGAGCTTTTAAGCTTCTACGGACAGAAAATGCAATGTACGTAAAATAGTTTGTATCTAATCAATTAATAATAAATGAAATGAAATGAAATGAAATGAAAGTGTCGAACTGATTTAACTCTTTCAGGCTTTTGTAAAAATTTGGCGACGCGCCATTCAGCCTTCTGAAAGATGCAATACTTTAAAGTGGCACTGCATTTTCAAGAGATTATAAAGTTCAGCCATGAATGAAGCTTCTCAACAATTGTATCGACCATGGAACGGTATTGCGTTGTATCGGATATTGTAAATAATTTGCGGTTCGCCAACAATTCCTACTGTAATGTGTTTGACTCGACTGCACGGCCCTAATTCGCGAGACTAATTTTAAGTAATCCGGAGATCCAGAGCGTCTCGCCACAAGTAGATTTACACCGCCGGTAAAATCGATCGACGAGAAGCGGTAGCGCCTCGAGACAAGAACCTTTACACCGTCGGTAAAACTGATCGGTTAAACGGGACGATTTCATTACGAGCAGCGATAGAGTGTCGTAAAATGAAGAGTAGTTTCGTGGCCACGGAGTGTAATCGTGCGGATGTTTTAGTGTATCTGAAAGTGAGGAAACATTTCCAACTCTACCAGGTATAACTTTACGAAAACACAACTTTATCAGAATTCAAGTCTCTGCCTAAACTCTAACATAATGCAACGCTATCGGATAGGATTTCGCCGGATAAAACAGGGTAGTCTTTCATACTGTCTTATCCGGTGAAATTCTATCGGCGGGGATTTATGTTCTGAGGTGCATTCTAAAACAAACTTTCGTACGTAAAAGTATCGTTCGCTCTTTATTGCGCCGAGAGAAAAATAAGAAAAGGACGATATTGCAGAACGCGCGTGCACTTTTTAAAATGCGCCCCTGCTAGAATCATAACAGGGCAGGTTATAATATCCCTGATGGACAAGCGGCACAAAAAGTAGCAATTGACGCAATGATTACGACATGTGCCGCGCATGTAGCAAATATCGCGCCAGTATTGCTACTTTTCGTGGCGCTTGTCTATCAGGAATGTTAGAGATTTTTTGGAGGCATGAGTTCTAGTAATCCAGTACAGCTATAAACAGCGTTTAGTGTTGTTATCTGGTAGAGTTGTTGTATGTTAGAGTTTAGGGAAAAGCGTAGAATTTTAATTCAATAGTTATCCCCAGCAACGATGAAAATGTGTCCAAAGTCGAACGCTACATGATTAAACGATGTATTAATGCACTGATATCACAAACACATTTGTGAACGCGAGACATAATAACTGCAATTTTATCCACTGGAAAAAGCGCGGATTTGATCGTGGAACTCGTAGATTTGAGATAGCGAATCACGTTGTAGATGTTTAGATTTAAAAGCTCCTTATAAACTTTTTGTTTTTTTTAATTCGATGAAGAGGTTTAATACTTGCGGGAGAGCATCCGATGTCGTCGGCGGAGGGCGTAGCACGCAAGAAGTGGGAAGAGCAGGCAGTTGAGACGAGGGTTGAAAGCGGCAGTCGACGGTGACTGAGCGTGAGGCTGTCTGCAGGGCAGTGGATCGGAGAGTGTTCGGAATGGTTGCTTTGAGGGTCTCAGCGTACGTCGTCGGTAGAGCAGAAGAGTAAGCGGAAGGTTGCATGCCAGCAGGTGTGTTGGTAGTGGGGCGAGAGTCACTGCGCGTCGGCTGCGTGATGAGCGTGGGCTCGGGAGTGAGCTTCAGCGGCAATGTAGGCCAGCCGCGAGGAGCCCAGTCGATAACTTGTCGTGTGCGGGCCAGAGCAGTTAGCGCAGGGCGAAGGTCTCCAACGGTCACAGGCTCTCTAACGTCATAATCTCCGGTACATTGTACAGGGAGTATGTAAAATAAACATTAAAACAGTCGACATCACGGCAATTGAACTGGGTGAAAGTGAGCACGAAACATCTTACCACCAGTCGGCTCTGCGCCAAGACAGCTCGCCACCAAAGAAGTGTAAGGTAAAAGTACCATTAGCTCGACACCCAAGGGAGTCTCTGGACAGCCATGAAAAATCGCATTTCCATCTTTCGTGCACGCACGCTTTGTCCGGCCACTGGGTCGTGTCCGGTCATTGGGACCTTTACCTCGCACGGTATAACTAAACACAGGCAACTCTGCACCAATTACAGGACACTCCAGAGGTCCTTCCTCTAGTCATATCGCTCTAGGACAAGGAGAAGTGGAGAAGGAGGTGGAGTGAATTTTTAATTCTGATTAGCTTATTATTAATTATAATAAGCTTATAGCTTATTATAATTAATATTAGCTTATTGACAATCTCATTCTTCTACCGGACATGCCGTCACGCCGGAAATACGTCACTTCCGGTTTGAAAATATCCATTTTCGAACGGAAGTAACGTCATCTCGGAAAAACGTCACTTCCTGTTTGGAAATCATATTTTTCGACCCGAAGTGACGTCAAAAGTGGCGAAGTGGCGTATTTACAGTATGAAATGCGTCGCTTCCGGTGGAAAATGAAGATTTTTCTCTTACATGGGGTCACTGTCGAAAATGGAAATTTCCCAACCAGAAGAGACGTTTCCCTTAGATAAGGTTACATCTTTCATGATTTTTTTTAAGGTCACTTACCAGCTAGAAGAGACTAAGCGGGTGCAGGAAATTCTGCTGCTTGTGGCACAGAGTGACGTTCAAAAATTCTAGCGACGAAGCGCCCGCTTCCAATCCACACGCCCGGCTGCGACCGCCTCGTCGGTTACGTCAATATTTAAAGACCCGTATAGAGTGAGTTTCCTTTTAAAGCACCCTCGGAATGTCAAACCCCTGAAGCTGAAGCCCCCGTAGTTTCGTTATCTTCACTGTGCTACATATTTTCACTACGGCTCGGTGTACTCGACTTTTCCAATTTTACGCTCTGGCTGTCGGAACGTTGCAAAAAAATGTTCTTCAAATGCATTCCAACTTGGTGTTTTATTTCCCCTCATCAAGTTCGTGCGATAAAAGGAGAAACATTAAAACCGTACGAGGGCGAGTTAAAATTATGCGGCGATACAAACCTTGATGGATAAATGTGTCGCGTTGTGTATCAGTGTACGTGTGTAATACTGGAAACGACCGGTTCATCGCGCTGCTATCGCATTTATCGTCACCCTCAAGGGACCAAGTTTATGGCGCATCAATCGCATGAATCTACTATGAATGGTTAATGCGCTTTTACTCTCATGTAGTTGACACGAACCATCCATAAATGTAAAATGGAAATGCACGTGCACCTAATAAGTAATGAAGTATGATTCTGTGCCATTTAATTTTTCGGGCCAACAATAACGATGAAATGACAATTGGTATCTAAATAATTAATGTCCAATTAATTTTATTGATTTCAACTGCTGAAGAGCATTAATATGTTCTCTCACATGCACTCAATCCTTCGCGTACAGGAAACTGTGAGCAAACAATCCGAACTTTCCCGTAAAATTTGAGGTTCGTTCGACAGAGACCAATGTTTACAGTATTATTAGCATCTCCTCGATTTTATTCGCACAACGATTTTGAGTTACAGTAACGCTCGGATGTGCGCGCACCGCCGAGCGACAGTTTGTTCGACATTCGTCATCAACAACGATAAACTATTCAGTTGTATGGTGAAAAAATATAATGCGTCAACACATGTAATATGTATAGCCGGTACACATACGTAAAACTGTACATGATTCAAATATACATACTATATATACATATACATGATATAGATCTGTTGTGTATGCGCGCGCGTATTTACAGTTTTAAACAACCTACGTTAAACATAAAATTACACTTATTGCAATTCACCACATCCTAGGTACGTACATGTGCAATTACTCTTTTAATTTTGTTGACGGTATACCAATAATTGACGCGGCACTAGTATATAGTGTACGTTTAAGAAGGAAAAGTTACGCAATGATCGGGACATCCACCGTTGCCCCTCTACCTGTGTTAAACAATAAAAAAAAGAAGTCTATTGACTACCGCATAAAACTTTCGTTGTGTGCGAACTGAATTGTATGTTAAAACAAACGATGCGTACGCGTATATTGGATCGCAGCGGTGGACGCCAATTACGAGAATAAAAAAAAAACTGATGGACTTTCATCAGCTACCGTCGGACGCGTTTGAGGACGAGTCTTCGAGCTCTGACGCACCGGGACCTCGTTTCAATATTACCAACAGATCCGTTATACGTTTTATCGTGAAATCTGGCTTTGGATCCTCGGTCGAGAGACGGGTTTTGTCGGTAATGGGTATCCACACGGTACCCGCGAGATTGGCCTTAATTCCTCCTGTAACAGAAATTCCAATAATGTAGCCGCCGCTCAGACAAACATGGGTGTGGCGAGGGGGGAAGATAATTTTTACCTAGAATATCCGTTTCCAGTTTATCCCCGACCATGAGACAGTGGTTCGGCGTTACGTTGAGACACCGGCAGGCTTCCTCGAATATTCGAGCCTGCGGTTTTTCCCAAGGAAGATCGCCCGACACGAGAACAACATCGAAATACTGTTCGAGCTCGAGTTTGTGAACCTTCTCCCACTGGGCGTGCGATGGACCATTGGTGATCAAACCGAGAAGATACTTCTTACGTATTTGGCGCAGCATCGATATTGTTTCGGGCTCGAGGGCCAAATAGTGGTATCTCAAATAGAGCCATCTCGAATAAATTTCGTCGCAGAGACACGAGTACGTCGAACCAAGTGCCTTGCTCCAGAGACTCGCTCGCCACGTGTCGAGACTGTAGGCAGGATTGTCCGGACACTTGCGGAATTGCTTCAGATATGCGGCGGTGATCTTGTTGGACGCCTCCTGTGGTACTCCATACTTTAGGGTCAATTCCTCCGTGAGCTGTCATTCGCCGGGCAGGTACAAGGAAAATAAAGAGACAGAGCGTTAGATCTTTAACAGTTGATACAAAAAAACAAATCATTGGGCAGAGAAACATGGATAGAGCGTATGTGTAAAGAGGACCGAGTATGATTGAGGAAAATTATTCAAGTTTAAATTAAAGCGCACGCACGATATCACGTTTTCGGTCAACGAAACTCTATATGTGTTGGAAAAAGTTAGAAATATATTCATTCTTTTTTTCATATACATACATATTTGTACATCTATATATGTGTGTGTATGATAGCTAGAGTGTTAAAAAAACTCGGCGACTCAGCGATCCGCGACACGAACGTGATACATTGAATGCAGTTTGTATGCTCGAGTATAGTCGGAGGAGGTAATGAATAAATAATATAGGGAGGAGATAATGTAATAATTAGGACGCTTAATTCGTATTTTATGATTACCTATAAAATGCATTGATTCATTGAAATAGTACTCGAGCCGATAATTGGACACTCGAAGTCGCACCCACGGACCCTGCTGTAATCACAACAAAATCAGCTGTGCCAACAACAGACTTAAATGATATTCCAATGTTATAAAGATGATGAGGGCCGGTACGTGAACAATGTTCAGATTCAGATAAATAAATCGACAACGCACACGATGTATAAAAATTAATTTCGTTTAATGCAAACTGGATATTACATTATTCGTTTAACAACGCACCACCATTTGACTATCTTCGAATACGTAGAATAAAAAATGTCGTGGTAGAAAAACAAGTAAAAATAGATGATGACGAGCTTGCAGGAAATACGAAAATTAGGGATGCGCTAGATGGTTATCCTATCTATAGATTTTTGACACTCACGACCGAGTGCCACGTGCAAGAATCTATGTAGATAAAATATACTTGGCTCGTTACGGGTAACTCTATTTGGAGCCGTGATGACTTTACAATGGCTATTCATTGACAAAACGGCGGATTTTGGCGCAAAGAGAGTACGGTAAAATTCCTAGGATTGTAGTATACTGAAGAAAACAATGTTGCCGGATCGGCATTTACAATGATTATACATGACAAATAAATTGTACACTCGGACATTAATAATTTAATCGCCGAAGAGATTTTTGCCCAATTCCATCATACGGTGATTTCTACAGACTGTGAGTGCACCGGCTTTCTTCAGGACGGCGGCAACGCTAGGGTCGGCTTTGACCAAATGGCAGAGCAAATCTTCGTAGGCTGATTTGACGTTGGGCGGGAGGGATCCTATCTTGACCTTCTTCAGTATCTCGATGATCCCTTGAGCCCATCCGGACTCGATGGCGAACTCGGTGAGCCACGGGACGAGTTGAAGCACTCCGGCCATCGTTTGCATTCCAAGGAACCACAGTTCCATTATCTCCATCCAGTGTTCTTTGTACGACATCGAGACGACCAATTCTGTAGGGTCGTTGCTCTCGTCGACATTGTAGGCGTCCCAGAGGAACCTTATCGTCGCTTGGATGTATCGGCATATGGAGAAGTCGTTTTTCTTCACGAGCTTGGCCTGCTGCTTCAGAAGCAACATACCGAGAACGGCCATGTGACCGTTCAGTACCAAATTGTCCGAAGTTTGCTTGAGTTCCGGCAAGTTGGTAAATATAAACTTCAGAAGATTTATAAAGGTAGGAGATTCCTCGACGAGCTTGGCCTCGAGAACCGATATGTTCATAAGAACGTTGCATATCGATACCATGGCAGCGCGCGAGTCCTTGATTTCGTTCAGAACATGCTGTTCCAACTCCTTTTCGGGTTCTTTGATAGCCTTGAGTCGCTCGGATCTCGGAACCGGTGGCTTCTTGTAGTGAACGATCGTCCAGTGATAGGAGAGACACTCGAACAGGACCTGATCCTGCTTGTACTTCAGCAGGATCTTACGGGCTTCCTCCTCGACGGCCAGGTAGCACAAAGCCGGAAGCATTATTCTCAGAACGTCCACTTCGCTGAGAGGATCGCGCGGCTCGACGACGGAAGTTCCTTCGTCAACGCGGGCGCCGGCTCTCGCCTTCTCGGCCAACTTCCGGTTTCGATGGGCGTAAAACGTATCGTTGGCGACCGTTAGCATGTAGGGTAGGACCGTGTAAACCTGTGGCCGCATCGCCGATGTTTCCTGAGCCAGCCAGGCGGACAGCACTCTGACCATCGCGCAAACAAACACCCTCTCTTTAATGTCCGTCGGTTCTTTGGCTTTCGAGACCGCCGTCAGGAGGCCAATGACCCCGGCGAACGCTCCCTTCAGTGCGGTGTACAGCGACTGTTTCTCCTTCTGCTCCAGGTCCAACTGATCGTTAGTTATGAAGCTCAGTGAGATCTCGAGTATGAGGAAGCAAGCAGTTACGAGCTCTCCGTTGTTCACCACGCTCTTCAGTTGCTTTCCCTCCAGCTGCATTCTCACCTCTATGGAAGCCAGCTGAATTAGCAGTAGGAAAAATTGCTTTGGTTTCTCCGGATCAGACATCGCCCACTCGACGCCCAGGAGATCCAGGCATGCCGAGGTGAGTTTTAGTGCCGGGTCACGCTGATTTTTGCCGATCTTCGAGCCCAGGATATCGCACAGGCCCTTGTGGATGCTCTGAGGCCAAGACTCTTGACTCGACGACTCGGCTATAACTTCTTTCCTGCAGGAGGAGATCAGAGCCTGCAGAATGGTGGATAATTCGAATTTTCTCTCCGAATGATCGGTCTCGAAGTCCAGAGCTATCTTATTGACGATGGCGTGAAACGGCGCCGTGTCCGTGGGGTCCCAGGCTTCCGGGCCGATCCTACTCGTCAGCGTGACCAGTATGTTCAGAGCTTCATCCGTTTGGAAACTCTTTTCCGAGTAAATTTCACACATCGTCGGAATAGCTCTCTGCTCGACGAGGGCTCGCTGACCGGGTGGATACTGGGCGATATTTTGCAGGCAAGTGTAAGATTCGCTGACGATGATCAGCGTGTCGTCGGGTGCGTCGTCCTCCGCCTGGGACACCAGTTTGAGCAGGGCTGGTACGTGACCGATCATATCGGGATGAGCGGCCAGTTCGGGCTCGCTGCAGAACGACGACAGAACCGACAGCGCTACGGACTTGTAGACCTGCGACGGACAGTCTACCGGAACGTCGTCGCTGGACAACAGTTTGCGAAGGAACTTTGCACCTATCGCCTCGAAGAGCATCTTCTTGGCTGCCGGGCTGCAATCCTTCGCGTCCACCAGCTTCGTTACCATGAACAACGCTGCAAACTTTTCCGAGTCACTGTCCACCATCTTCAGCACGGCGACACATTTCTTCACACCCTCCGGTATACTCATTTTCACGATTTATCGACAGTCTCTTCGGGGCGCTTCCTCCTGCTCGTCCTTTTCCCGAGATTTACGGGAAAGAATATTCGCGCGAATGAAGCTTCACTTCCGATTGCTAAGAGCCAACTGGCTTGTCCTCACCAAGCGAGAGTTACTAACTCTAGCCTTGCCCTTTGACACACTCCCTCAAAATAACTTTTCCTCCGCGCCGTTGCCAAACTGACTAATCCGAGGAGGATCCGACGCTCTGTCGTGAGGGTCGAAACATTTTCTTCTTTTCTTTATATTAACAAAAATACGACAGTGCAGTCGCGTAAAAAATAACCCAAGTTCGCATGGTCGAGAAATCGTGCGGTACTTCGAGGGGGTTTGTTTTGTTGCAATTAAGAGAAACGATAAATGAACAACGGCTCGACGAGGGGGACTGATGTACTCGCTCGAAAATAGATGCGGGAGCGTGGATGAAACTATATCGGGAAAGACAGCTCGTGTTACACAGCTTTCTATTTTGAGCGGCACTCTCGACGCGGAGGCTTTCCGTCCCGACGTGGTTGGTAGTAGTTCGTAGCGGTGAGCACGTGACGAGGGAAAAAATAAAATACAAAAAAAAAGATCGTCGCGACGTATACTACAGCAGCGACACGAGGCGTCCGCGCGGATGGTTTCAACAAAGGAGAACAAGAGAAGCACTGGGAGTCAGAGTAGTGGGTTATACATACTATCGGGCTTTTCTCATTCGCGTCGTCTGCTGACATGCGTGACCTCTCGCACGCTTCGGTTTTCTCTCTATCTTCGATGATTTTTCGAAGACGCTCCGTTTGCGAATCTGTTCTTGCCTCGCGAACAAATTAACAACGCGGGATATAATGCGTATTAAAGTGAAACAAGCTTTTATACCTTCCTGCATGTCAAACTGTCTGCTTTTCGCGTCTCGATGAGGGTGTTGTCCAGGTCAAAAAAGACTGCGTTGATTGTTGGGTTCGAACCGTTTCGTGTACGGTAGGCGGCCATTGTCACTTGTTTCACGTCCTGTCCTGCTGCTGCTGCTGCTGCTGCTTCTCCTGCTTCTCCTCCTAGTTTTGTCGTTCTACTGACATGTGCAGTAGTTCCTCTGCGTCACTCGATTCCACAGTCCGTCTCGTTATTTACTCGTTCGGTGCCCTATCCGATATATCGCGCGATATATTACGCCTTGGCTTTGATGGAATAACTGTGAACTGTGGCTTTGTCGGACGGCTTATCGTCCCGAATAGCCGACTCTCTCTCCCTCCCTCCAAGTACTACGACTAAGCGGGCAGCATTCACGTCACCTTCGTACAAAACGCGTCCATTGGATGAAAATATCATCGAGGACAACGTTATTGGGCCGGTTCGGATCGGGGGCGAAACAAAAAGGGAAGGAAAAAAAATCCAACGGGAAACCCCTGTTGTGGAGTTTGTTGTCAAATGTGCATTTAATAGACTCGCCGAAACGGCGTGGGACAACAATATGCTGAGACGTAACCTTGTAAATGGCACGTGGTGCAGAAGACGCGCGAGAGATTTGCACAAATTTGCAAAAACCGCAGCGAAGCCCGTCGAGAATGGTGAATGCAAGGGCGATCTCTCGAGAATACGAAACATCGGGATATTAGCGCATATAGATGCTGGTATGTTGTTTTTAAAATTACAGAATGGATCGTTAAGGTGGTTGGCCCATATTATTATTATTATTATTATTATTATTATTATTATTATTATTATTATTATTATTATTATTATTATTATTATTATTATTATTAGTATTATTATTATTATTATTATTATTATTATTATTATTATTATTATTATTTATGGGACATGCCCTTTTACATAGAAAATAATTATTACAATTACATCTGCATTATATAGCTGTACAATTAAGTAGTATACAATTATACTATTCTAACGTATTCCAAACTCAAAGATTGAATCCCTTCGATGAAACCATAAAGAAGACCCTTCCATAGGTGCATGTAAACGAAAAGTAAACTCATCGGTCACAGCCTTCAACAACTATATACTATTCCAAATCAAATTTAATAGACTGTGGCTTATTTTTTTTTTTTTCTGTACAAGGGGCTTTTCTCTGTCGAAACAAATAAATAAATTATTATTTTTATTACAGGCAAGACAACAACAACCGAGAGAATGTTGTATTACTCTGGAAGTATAGGTAACATGGGTGAGGTGCACCATGGAAATACAGTTACCGATTACATGGAACAGGAGCGTCAACGAGGTATAACGATCAGCTCCGCAGCTGTAACTTTCCCCTGGAAGAATCATCGTGTCAATCTTATCGACACTCCCGGACACATAGATTTCACTATGGGAGTGGAGCAGACGCTGGAAGTCCTGGACGGAGCTGTGGTAGTTCTGGACGGTTCGGCGGGAGTGGAGGCTCAAACTTGTACAGTTTGGAGGCAGGCCGACCGTTACAACATACCCAGGCTGGTCTACGTTAACAAAATGGATCGTCCTGACAGTAATTTTGAGAGCAGTATAAATTCCTTAGAGTCCAAGCTGGACAGCGTAGCGCTGGCCACGCAGATTCCTATAAGAAACGGCGACAGTCTGTGCGGGATCGTTGACCTTTTGACTCTTGAGAAAATAACTTTCGACGGGAGGAGCCACGGCATGAAATTCGTCAGGGATAAATTAACGGAAGCGGAGGATGGTTACCTGTGGGAGGAGGCGAACGAACGACGACGCTCTTTGACCGACAAATTGTCGGCGATGGACGACGAGTTGGCGAATGTAATCATAGAGGAGGAATCCCTCGATAAAATATCGGGACAGCTGCTGGTCGAATCCGTTCGTCGTTGCACCATCGGCAGAAAAGCCGTGCCGGTTCTACTTGGAAGCTCTTATAAAAATATTGGCGTCCAGCCACTGATGGACGGCGTGATTCTCTATTTGCCGTCGCCGGATTTGAATCCGCGCAGGAAGGATTATCGCTGTTTCGAGAATAATTTCTCTGCCAGAGCTTTCAAAATCGTTCACGACAAGCAACGGGGGCCGATTACGTTCTTCAGGGTGTACACGGGCCGATTGACCAAGGGCCAGAAGATGTACAACGTCGAACGAGCCAAGAGCGAGCAGGGTGGTCGGCTTTACGCCGCGTACGCCGACGACTACGAGGAAGTCGCCGAGGTCACCGAGGGTAACATCGGAGCTCTCAGGGGCTTGAAGTACACGGTTACCGGGGATTTGTTAACGAGCAACGCTTCGGCGGCTGGTCGGGTCGAAAAATTTATCAACAGAAAAGGGCATTTGGCGAGCGGAGCGAGCTTACCCGACCCAGTTTTTTTCTGCTCCATAGAGCCGCCCTCGCTGGCAACGCAGTCGGCTCTCGATACTGCACTGGCCGAGCTGACACGCGAAGATCCGAGCTTGAGAGTCACCCAGAACGAGGAGACCGGACAGACGGTTCTTTCGGGAATGGGAGAACTGCACATAGACATTATTAAGGAGAGAATCAGAAGCGAATACAATATCGATGTTGATCTGGGACCACTTCAGATAGCCTACAAGGAAACTGTACGAACGAGCCACAGGGATCGTCTCCTCTCCGAGCATAAGATCGGTTCTACTAATCATAGCGTCGACGTAACGCTTTCTGTACTGCCGAATCACCAGGGTAAAGAGATTCTCCAGTTAGATAGGTCTCACGACAGCGCGACCAACATCGCGAGCATACACCCGAGAGCCATGAGCGCCGTTAAGCAGGGCGTTTCATCGGGTCTCTCTCACGGGCCTAAGCTCGGTTGCCCGGTCGTCGATGTCGGCGTGAAGCTGCACTGGCTTCAAGTCGGCAGGGGTACCTCCGATACTATGATCGCCGCCACGGTCACTCGGTGTCTTCGTAAGGTAAGCATTTCAAACATCCTCGTCCTCCGAAGTCCGATGCACAAGACGGAAATTCTGGACTCTGTTACCAGGTTCTCGAGGACGCTGGGATTGTTCTACTGGAACCGATAATGTTGCTCGAGATCGTTACTGCCGAAGTTTATGCGTCGGGTATTCTGGCCGATCTTGGCCGACGAAGATCCGAGATTCAAGAGATCGGAGTTCGCGGTCAGAATAAAGTCATACGCACCCTTGCTCCACTCGCAGAGTTACTCGGTTACGCCACGGTACTCAGAATCATCTCCTCGGGAAGCGCGACGTTTACCCTCGAATTCAGCGACTATCGGTCGATGGGACCGCTGGAGGAACAGCAAGCGATCAAGAGTATCACCGGCTTCGCATAATTTATACAATTGTACAGTAATCGGGGATATGGGTGAACAGGTTAAAAAATTCTCGTCGGTTGCTTGAACTAAACAAAATAGTATATTGCATCAATAGTGTATTACAATATTATTACGCGTTTATCAACAGTTGAGCGGCTGCAAATTGCCGCGTTGCTATCGCGTGTAAATATATATTAATATTGCTCAAAGTTGTGTAAAATTGTCCTACTTGATAATACATATATATACTTTATATATATATATATATATATATATTATGCGTATGGAGGGATTAGACTTTTATCTATACTCGCCCAGCTGCTAACCGGAGAGTGTCGCAGAAAACTCGAGCTCGTATTTATATTCTCACATCTCGTACGCACACGATGCTCTTTCCATAATGATTGCTCCAGTAGTGTCGAATCTTTTTCTCTCTATATCGAGAAAAAAAATTCCATTCCCCCGATACGATATATATTTTCCCAGAGGGTTATTCTGCTTTCCTTTTTTTTTCATCCGTTGACCGAAAATTCTTTGGTCCAGGCTCGTTTAATCAAAATACTGTGGTGTTTCAATTGTTCGGAGTGCGCGGTAATGTCTTCCCTCGGGCTATTTTGTTTGTTTGGTTTTCTTCTTTTTATCAGGATATAACATTTATGGCAACGCGACACGTCGACGACGCACGGGTATAGAGTAGAAAATTTGCCCTGAGCGTCGTGATTCTCGTCAATGTGTTTTTTTTATACGTTAAAGATAACAACGCATTCCCGATCTCACTCGGGATCGTCCTCGTTAGATCCAAACTCTTCCTGGCGTCACAAGCTCACGAGCTTCGGTGGATTGGCGTCGGGAGAGCTGAGATCTACCGCCGAAAGATTGTTTCTCTGTTGGCTGGAGCACGACGGGATGAGCGGTGTGGAGACTGGAGTGAGTCCTGTGCCACCTTCCATAAGGGAATCAAAGTTGAACGGTATCCCACTGGAGGGCGTTGTTATCGGCACGCCGGCGACCTCCGAGGCGGTCTTCATGAATGTCGGGGTCTCGACAGTCTTGAATTGCAACGAGTCCGGTCGTTCCTTTGGCTCCGTGAATATCGGCAGAGAATTCGGTCTGTTGTTGTTGTCAAATCCAACTGGCAAAGAGTTTGGTCTATTTGGTCTGGCACTGTTTACGGATTCTCGCTTCTGGGGCTCGACGAAATGGTCTTCCGACGGTTGAGGAGGCTTTATGACGGGCTTCACGTCGACGGGCGAGGACGAGCGTATTCTGCATACCGCTCGGTGAGCCTCCAGGATGAACTCGAGCTCGTCCTTGGCTTGCTGCAGCTGATGAATCTCGTCCTGCAAGCTCTGTTTCTTCTGTTCCAATCCCTCGGTCTCCTTTGTTAACAGGAAATTTTCCATTATAGCACAAGCACCGTGTTTAAACGACGAAATATCATTGTCCGCTAAATACTTACTTCTAGTAGGGAATTGGTATGATCCATGCGTCGCTTACGGCATCTCGCTGCTGCCATCTTGTTCCTCTCCCGGCGGACCTGCCGTCTCTCCTCCTCCTCGGGAGACATGCCGATGGTTCTCGTCGGTCTTCGTCCGCCCATGTTGCGTCTCGTTTGATGATGGTTCTGCTGCTGGAGTTCGTGAAGCTGATGGGACTGTGACTGTTGATTTTCCAGGAGGACGTTGTTGTTACTCTGGGTGTTTTGGGTCTGGGCCGGCGTCGGCTGGGACGGCTCGACGAGAGGCGGCACGAAACCGGCCTCCCGGCTGTGCGACCCTGACTCGCTCGTCAATTCGAGAAAAGTTTGCTCGATGCTGCGAAGGGTCGTCGGCGTCAGTGTGGGTGTCGTCCTCGTCGGTACACCACTGTGCAATCCATCCAACGAAACCAGCTGGAACAAAACCAATCTAACGTTAATCCTCGATCGACCATTCACTTTTTTTATACCCGCTATTTTATTTTTTAAGTGTCAGCGGAGTGTCAGCGCCTGCGAAGAGTGGCGCTGCTCAGTTGATCTCGCGAGCTCGGCAAAAAAGGAAGAAAAAAAAACAAACAAAGTGTCGAATCGCAGGAGAGAGAGGCGGAAAAAAAACGCTGGCCAGACTAATTTTGGCGGTGATGTACATACGCGGGTCACGAGGAAAGGAGGAAGGAGAAGGCGCGAGCGACGGGAAGCATTGCCGCCAAGGCATTTTCACGAACGTGTTACCTCCTCGGCCTTGCCACCTCCGCGTGCCGCCGCATCGCGTCGTTACCGTTCGCCGCGACTTCGGTTCTCGCTCTCGGCGGTCGACGAGACACGGACCGCGCGTAAAAATATCGGTGATCACACGGAACGATAACGTTATCAGTTATCCGATTACACGTACACACACATTTTTATTTCCTTGTTATCGACGGACGAACCGGTCGAGTTTTCGGGATCGCCCAGGTGAACCGAAAATCGGTTCGGCCTCTTGAAACTAGAGTGGCTCTGTTGATGACCGTGTGGTGGCGATGTGTCACGGCTAAAGTTACTCCCAGTGGTTACTGTCTATATATATATGTGTGTATGTATATATGTGTGTGTGTATGTGTATATATATATATATATATATATATATATATATATATATATATATATATATGCACATATATACATTAGATACGGCGATCCACCCACTTCGCCACAAAATTGTAACTTCATTGCCTGTAAGTTTACATACGAGTTATCCAAAATACATTACCGATGCGCGCAGCAATTAGCAGTTAAATTATTAGGGTTATTCGTAAGCTGGGAAGACCCGGCGATGGCGGCGGACGTTCACCCGGGGGTCTCGTTTGCTCGGAGTCAACGGAGGGACACCGTGCTGCGGAGTATCCTTGCGAGCGTTTCGAGGAATGTAAGGAAAAAAAAAGAAATCATCCAAAAAGCTTTCACCTGCGTCATTGGAGGGAAGTCCATTGCACAGTGTTTTCTCGAGAATCTTTCGTCACGAAATTCCGTGCAAATTTCGTCTCTTTTTTCGTTGACGTCTATTAATAAATTAAACGCTCTACCTACTGGTCCACTTGCTCGGCCACTGTGCCAGCGCGAGACAAAGGGCATCGTTATATCCCGAGTCCGTAAACGAGGCGGAGAAACCTCACGATGTTTGCACGACGATTGATAAGAGGCACACATGCACGGCAACGGGACAGATAACAGAAGCGAAAGAGAGCCGTAACGGGCTGGAAACGATCGAGCGTGTTCGGACACGTTGCCGCCGCCCGGAATCGATTCCCGAAGAGTTAGGCGGGTTCCGCCTCGCTCGCAACGGACACCGACTGTTTTACCGAGCGGGGGGGGGAGGGGGGGGGAGAGAGGGGAGGCTCGGGGCACCGAGCTGCTGGATGTTTCTCCACTACGGACCGGCACCACAATCACCCCGAATACTCACTGAACGCGGAGAGACAGAGGTTAGTTTTTCTCAAAAATCGTCTCGTTGAAAGTTTACCTGCTGATAGAGCAACTCCTGAGCGAGTATGTTTGCAATATCGACGGGATCCATGGCCGTTGTCATTGTTTCGTTACGATGAGGTTATGATTGTTTCGTTGAAGGTTTCGTTGTCGTAAAGGATAATATAAGTGTGATTAGGGGTTTTTTTTCTCGATAGACAATAAGTCGTGGACGAAGCGCGATTGATTATTTTCTTTTTCTTCAATGCAATCGAGTCGATCGTTCGTTCGTAACAAGGTCGCTCGGGAGTCGGTACGAAGAGCGCTTTACTGCCCCTTTTTCCTCGACATTTATTTGTCGTCTCCTCTTCTTTTATTTCTCTTTTTTTTGTTCTTTCTCTCGCAGCAGCAGATCTGCTGTTGAACGTTTTGTCGCTCTCCGTTCCTAATCTCTCCCTCTTCCTGTGGCTCGCGCCTCCCCGGGAAGTCGCTGCGTCGTCTACCGACGCCTCTCTCGCACTGCGGGCGTCCCGATCTCGTCGCGGTTGCCGGTGCCGTCGCTGCGGTCTCTCTGCCATGCGACTTGGCACCGCGACCCCCAAAAATAGATGCGAAGCATCACTACGAGACCCGCGCTACTCGGTTATATAGACTAGAGCCGTAGTACCAGTACTGTAGCCAGTGGTGCGCACCGACCGTAAACTTGGCGATTAACGAAGATTCAATTATTGAAACACTCAAATTTACTCGCCGGTGCTCGGCCAATCGGAACCGACTGGGACATCTCGATTCGGTATTGGTCGCGAGTACCTCAACCGTACCGTACCGTTGTGTCGACTACTGTACTCTGAAGAGTCGCACATTGTGAGATTCTAAGTTTAACGCACCTGTGGAGCGGTACTATATCCGAATAACCGCTCGGTCAGAAAATTGTCACTATATCATTTTTCTGCCGTCTTCGCTAAAATAACTAAATTTCGCTTGTTATTGACCAACGATCATTATTAACCTGTGCGCATGCGCAGTGCTGTTTCAATACTCCCTAAGGAGTAATAGGACACAGGACTCGTTTTACTCCACCGTAATCACCCTAAAGATATCTGCATGAGACTTTAAATGGGGCAACGGGGCAAAACGGGGTTTTTGGGCAAAACTAAATTTTCCAATCATTTTTGGATCGGACAAGGTGGCAAAACTGGGCAGAAAAGCCTGGTGTATCCGATAGGGCGAATTCGGGCATTCCAAAATTATTGGAAAATGACTTTTTACCCAAAACCCCGTTTTGCCCCGCTCTATCCTACTATTTCCTTATTTCAATAATTTTTCGACAGTGATTAGTAAGTCGTCCCAAGGATGATTTGACTATCGAACGACGGGTCTTCATAGTGGATAAGCACGAGGATGTGGTCGCTTATCGGACTTAAGCGAGAGCGCACTGTACTCTGAAGAGGCGCATATTGTGAGACTAATATTAACGCTCCTGTGGAGTACAACCACTCGATCAAAAAATTGTCATTGTATAATTTTTTTATAAACCGTCTTAAGGATAACTGGACTGCCGAACGAAAGGTCTGGATACTCGATAAGCAAGAGGATGCGGTTGCTTATCCGACTAAGCGGGACCGCACTGCACTCCGACGAGTCGCACGTTGTGAAATTCTAAGTTTAACGCACCTGTGGAGCGCTTGTATATCCGAATAACCACTGGGTCAGGAAATTGTCACAGTCTATTTTTTTTCCTTATTTATAAAATTTCTCCACAACTTCTTAGGGATGACTGGACTACCGAACGTCGGGTCACGATACTGGGTAAGCAAGAGGAAGCGGTCGCTTATCGGCCTTAAGCGGGACCACACGAGTATCCGGCCTTTTCCTTGTTTCGAATTTAAAAAAAAGAAATAAATGTACACCGAGTACTCGAAGGAGAAGAGAGCCCAAGAGCGATGACCCGCTCCCCAAAGTGTCGGCGAGAACCAATCGCGGTGGTGAAAACATCGGTCCGTCCGTTGGATGCACGAGCGTCGACAGTGTGAGACAAAGGCGAGTAGAAGAAAAACAAAAAATCTTGCCACGTGATTGCGACGAATAAAAACGACGCAGGGCCTTTTTAACTGTTCCGCTAGGGCAAAAAGACGTCATTTATGGGTTTCACTCAGGCCCCCGATTTTGCTGTTCTCGTTATCTTCAGTGTTTTCATCGTTCATTTCAATGTTGCGAAATTGCAGCAGTCACGAACGTAACGCGCAAGTAGAAGGATTATTAATCTCCGTATCTATGCAGGACGATCGTCGGCACTGAAAAGTTGATCGTTCACATAGAGGTAGCTCGACTTACCTCGAGGTATAAAAATTCTCGTAATTTAATCCAAATGCGAAAACGTCGTAGAACGAATACAATGCGAGTCGGCGAAGCAGACGAAGCGAGGCGATAATAAGTTAAATGAGATGGTGGAGTGGGGGGGAGAGAGGACACGGAGAGTACAGCGTGCGTCGAGTTCGAGTTAAAAGATCCGACTCGGTGCCGGGGGACGCGAGAAAACTCGACGGCGGTCGCAGTGACACTGACAGTGGTTCTGTCATCGTGAATCGTGATGCTGCTCATGCCCGCTCCCGCCGTCGACGTCGGTGGTGGAGGCAAGGAACGCTATCGGGACCCGATCGCGTGCCCGCCGCTGCGCGTCCTCCTTCGCTCCCGACACATCGCTCGACTATAATAAAAATGCGCGTGAAAATTCTACTCGATTATCGATCGAGCGAACTGAGGATATATCGAAGAAACGAAAAATCTTTAATACATTAAAGCTGTTGTCTCTACCGAGAAAATCCCACCGCGCCGGATTGCGTCACCTATTTCGTTCTCTCGTTCCGGTATCGAACTGACTGGGAGGCAGGAGGGGGGAGAGATTGGCGATTCGCGCTTGCGTACTGTACGTAGTATCGTGCAGCTCGACGATTCCGAGAAGCCAGTTGTCGGAGTCTCGTCGTAACTAGTTCTCGGTAACCCGGTAAGTCGGGCCTTTCCTTGCCCGCGAGCGACACGCGAAAAATATGCATCGAAAATTAAAGCGTTTCGAATTTATCCGAGAGGTCACGGGAAATGGAGGTGAGATCGAAAGAAAAGAAACGTGACGTTGAACGGTCGAGAAACGCACCGTCACTCTCGATCCCGGTTACACCAGCGCCCGGTCGACTCTTTTTCCGCGGTCGCACGGACAGAAACGGCTCCGGGAATTCCTGAGGACTGACGCAATCCCCGAGGCATTTCCGACGCTCGCTGTCACTTGGACGGCGGCGGGGGGTAGCCATGGAACCACGTAGTATACACGATAATATATACGGGTTGGTCGGGACGCACGTGCGCCCGAGCCACTCCGTGCTATACCTTTTCCGATAAACGGATCCGAGTCGCGAGAAATAAACAAAGAAAAAACTATCGAACAAATAGACGAACCAACTATCGCGGGTAATTAATTGACTAGTACAAGTCCCCGCGACAACGGCCCCTTCTGTCGGTGAGTCAAGTACTCCCGCCCGAGGATTTTCATTCATAAATCGTTGGTAGTTGAGAACGCGGGTTCCGAGCGTGGCACGAGAGAGAAGGATGAGTCAGAGGCTGCGAAACTGAGCTAAGCGCTACGGAAATAAGACGAGTGGCACGGGCCCGCCTCGACGGAGACGACACCCAGGTCTCGTTTACTTATCGCGACGCCTTGTCGCACGACAATGCCATCGTTAAATATCTTCGTCGAGGAAAAATGATTTTTGGCTCGAGCCTTTCCAAGCACGCGCTCGGTTACTCTCGATACGCCCGATTCCACCGTTTCTGCTCGCTCACCAACCGTCCTGCTTAATTGAAGGGTTAACGAACGTCAACTCGGCGTTTCCTCTCAGATTTAAGGATTATCCCTCCGGCGACGACCGTGCGCGTCCGCGCACGGTCGTCGCCTAAGTGATCTCCGATTAATAATATTAATCGATTCTCGAGAGGTCACATTTGTTATTTAAATTTATCGACTGCGACCATGTTGAATTAGTGGATTCAATGTTCCCCTTACCATCGCTTTCTCTTCTTTCGTTAGCTGCCAGGGATCCGTGGCGACCAAGGTCGAGTACATCGAGAACGGGGAATATGCGCTGTCGTCTGTCATGACTTGGTATAAGTCCGAGTTTGGCACTAGTTGTGACATTGGTCACTTTCTTGCTGCTTCTCTACGATCGGTTTTTTAAATCACAGGATCGTAAGGACAATTTGGCACGTTGCGACGATTAATACGATCGATACTTAGGTCGATAGACCGAGAAAAACGTGCAAAACGTTTTCTGTACGCGATGATGTCCAACTTTCTAACACGACACAGTGCGCGAACGCCGAATACGTGTTGACTGAGCGACTCGTCAACGTGACTGCGAAACTATATACTCATAGTAGATAGCGGGAGAACGACACCCGCCGTTACCCCCACTCCGTCGACTCTCTTGCGAGGAAACGCGACTACCGAGAGAGAAACAGAGAGAAGCCGAGCGCCGACGATCGACGTTCGACGGTCAACGAGCAAGTCGAGCCACGACGGTGGTACGAGTATGACGTCATGGCCATCTTAATTGCCGATACGCGGGGTAAGCCGACAACGGCCAATCGTAACGCCGCGTAGCTCGGCGGCACTCTCGTCACATGACTTTGCTTTCGTAGAGTTGAAAGCACGCGGAACGAGACTCCCGTTTCCAGGTAGTATCTGGTATAATGTAGCTCGGTTAAAAAGAGAAAAAGGAGAGCATCTTTCCTCCGTCATCTAGGCTCGGTTCTATTCTCGAGTGGGAATTCCCCAATCCGAGGTACTTATTGCTTTCTTTGTGTGCAGCGGTGCACTCAGGCTCGAGCCGGACGTTACACGAACCGGTTTATGTTCACTGCGATCGCCGTTGGCCCGTCGACGCTTGCGACGTTAATGTAGGGTGCAATCGTTAAAAACGATCGGGTCGTTTAGGGATCGTTAGAGCACATTGACCGTTCGGACTGTAGTTAACGAGGCTGAGGCACTTAGCCGATAGCTCTTTCATTGCTTTACCGTTGCATTGTTTGTGCACGGTACAAAAAGATTTTTCAAGCCAAGCCGGCGAGCCTCCGTGATTGGCGTGACAATGCCTCGAGCGTCGAATAACAGGACGACACTTGGCCGAGAGAAAGCCGAAAAGATTTGGTATTCAAAAAAGATAAAATGCATTATTGTTTGGCCCGAGTCAAACGACGCGCCGAGGTAACGATCGCGGTGCAGAGTTGAGTGAAGCCAGTCAACTTGAACGCAATGGGAATCGTGTCGCGACCTTCGAGCTCCCGATACAACTTACTAGCACAGCGCCTCGCCATATCCCGAATAAGCGATCGCGAGAGAATGCAATAAATAGCTATTCCAGAGGTCCGAGAGTAAAGCCTTGCGTCGGCCAAGGGAGCACCTGTGACTCACCGAACAAAGATTCATTGCTCTCGTGTACGCGCCGCTTTGTCTTTTGTTGCAGTGCGTGTACCTCCTCGGTGTGCAAAGTTGACCTGACCATCGTATAATGAAAAATACAGAAAAAAATATACATAAAAAACATAAACTAACAATTTCCACTTGGCGCGATAGCACGCTGTTGCGCAACACAGTGACTGGCACTCCGTAGTTGAAAGCTGAAACTCGCACGCACTGGCACTAATATTGCCGATGCTGCTATTGCTAATGACTGATTGTTGTGTTGTTATTTGCAGTACTAGATTATTCTTTTCGTTGGATAATAATCGATATCCATAGTAAGTGCCTGTACATAATACTCTGCTGGATACCGATTATTCTAACCTAGAACCCTGTCGTCGCCGCATTAATTTTTATCATGTACGCCAGCATATATTAAACGCTTTAATCCGCGCGCCAACTTTCTAGTTTAAGGCTCTATCATTGCGTCACCCCGTGTGGCTGTACAACGCCACTCGAAGGCATAATCGGAAAGATTCAGCTTGGAAATTGTACTCACGTTACTCGGTAGAGCTGCGGAATTAGCGATACTCGACAGAAAGTCGTGGCTGACGCGAGAGCTCTGCGAGGCCCCGCTGTCGCTCGATACGCTCGAGCTGTCGTACAATGCGTCCGAGACGTCCAACTTCATGATCGGTTCTTGTTTTCTTTTTCTGTTCCTTTGCTCTCTGTCCCTCTCCGAACTTCGATATCTCGGCTGTTGTCCTGACCACCGTTCCTTTTTTTTATCGTTTCCTCTTACGACGTCGATAACACGCGTTTTTCTATCGTACGTAAACACGAAGGATTCTCATCGATTCTCGGATCCACAGAGAGAAATATCAGGAATCGAACCGCGACAGTACGCAGGCATACGTACAACACTGAAACGTTCTCCCTCGAAACTGCTGGTAGTGCCGCTGCTGCTAGCTCGAAACTGCGAGTGATGACTCATAACGTGGGGGAATACCTCGGGCTTCGTACGGGTTCGGCAGGCTCGCGACTCTCCGCCGTCGACACGAATCCCGACTGCGCGTCTAGACTCCGACCAATCGCCATCTTGAATAGAAATCGACTTTTCAGAAGTTTGAAGGAGCCTATGCATGATACACTGTACAATGTAAGTTTCATCGATCGTTGAATTTCTCTATCGGCGCATTATTGGATATATCGGTCCGGCACTCACGGTGAAAATTCGGTAAAAAGTTCTGGCTCGCTAAAACATTTCTAGAGAGAGCGGTGCCGTCGTTGTTTCGGGCCGTTTCCGAGAAGAGTCCAATGAGTCACGCAGAGGGGCAGGTCGTGTGGGTGGCCGATGGCTACACTGCCACGAAAGCCAGAGAATATCGAACGGGGGAAACAAGCGTGACTCACCGGGTTATATTATCGGAACGTTAATTCTTAAGGTGATGCGAATCCACTGTCTCCGAGGGTAAAACAGTTACCTGCCTCTGTTTACGAGTCTCTGTATACGGAAAGATATGTGGGACTGTGAAAATGAATTATTTACCATCTACCGTCTAAATAGTGATCTAATTTGTAAGTATTTGCACAAACTCCTGGCGGCATGGGAATTTGCGTGTACTCCATTATCGTGTACCCATTATGCGGAGACGGATGACTCATTATAGCTATGCGTGCAGCGCTTGTTATTGGACACAATTTAGCTGAATGTTTTTACAAACAATGATTCTTCGACTCTGTTTTATTTCAGGTATGTTTCTATAGACAAGAACGTTACAGCACGGTCGGCTAGTGTATCATTCTGCGAGATAACAGGAATCGATCGCGTGCAGCTGCGGAGGTTATTGTTATCGATTATAGTAATCGAAGGCGAGGCACAGAGATTAGTGCCTTTCGGCGATTAAATTTTGTATAATAAAGAGCGCGTCGAATAAGTGTCGAGCGTACAGTAACCATGTTTCAGGGTACTAAAAGTATCAAAATAAAAAAAAGCCGTAGATTAGTCGCGGAGACGCGTGGATGTGTCCCTGAGCCAACAACATATTTCCTGTCCAAGGACTTAGCGACGACGCGCGATTGCGAACAGAGTCATTATAAATCCGTAGAATAATCTCCGACTCTCCGAGGCATACTGCTCGAGGATGTATTCTCGAAGGCTGAGAAAAAAAACTTTGTTGATCCACTATCAAGGAATATTTGTAGAGAGTAGCGGCTCACGTCGAGAGTTATCTTACAGTCTTAACGGCGATGCGCGTCGCAAGGATGAGCGTAATGGACGTCTCGGAAGACCTTCTACCACGGCGGAGGAAGAGGCCGACGGAGGGCTCGGCGGTTTTCGCCGAGCGAAAACGCGCACGCAGAATAGACAAGAAAACTCTCGACCGCTGCCGTTGGACTCTGTATCGCAGCTGTGGAAGCGAATACGGATTAAAACGCACTTGTTTTATTTGTACATGCAGTGAAAAATGAGTCAAGCCTCGTTGCAGCGCCAGTGCGCACGTGTACTCTGGTTGATGACGACGCAAGCACGCACGGCTTGGAAATGGACGGAGAAACAAAGGATCTCCGCCGCGGCCGCGGCGAGCTGTGAACTGCACCAGATTATTCTCATGCCGCCTGACATGCAGACGGTAGATTTTGTTTCTTAGCCATTATCGTCGAGGCGGTTGTGGTAGGATCGCGGTGATTTCGCAAGATTGAAAGTCGCCGGACGGCGCATCGATGATCCGACGGGCGTTCCAAATATCGTCCCCCCGTTATCTCGAATGTCGTGAGAGCTCCAGCTTGTACAGATAAGAGACGTGTTATTTCCACTGAATGCGACTTGTTCCGCGTGTGCAAGCGGCATCCCGCGACCAGACTCGGCAGACTGACCACCACACCCAATAATAATTCAGTCAACAAACGCGGTTCATTAAAAATCTACATAATCTATTGTTCGCCGCATGATCGTCATAATACGCGCTCACAAGATTATGCGCTGTATTATAAGCGATAAGTTACAGTATATCATACATTTCGTATATCTAAATATACTCTGTTGAGTTTAAAACTTGTTTAATAAATATACTATATCATATAGAAAAAAGTCTTAGAGTTATTGTTCTTATTACGTAAGGCCCCGATAAGGTGTTAAAATTAAACTTGGATCGAATGTACTGCGACGTATAAGACGCCTTATATATGTATATAAAAAAAGAGTATTTAAAATAGAATATGCTGCACGGGTATATGTTTAAAACCGTCTGTGGTACGGACACCGGGAAAACGAGAGGACAATGGAAAATTGCTTTGTTACATAAATAAACCGCAGTAAACTCACTGCCGGTCTCGTGGGGGAAAAAATACATTACCGACACATTTTTAAGATCACTCTACGACCAAGTCGAAATGATCTATTTCCTCGAAAGTCTCGTTTAGACCCTTCGCCCATTCTTCGATCTTCTTTTGTTGCTGTTTCTCGAGCTTAGTGATCTTTCTTCTCTTTGTTCCCTGATTGACGCATGCAGCGGCGCTCCTATCTTCCTCTTCATCATCCGAATGTGCACAGTATGTTGCGGCACGTTTACGTTTGTACAAGTGTCTTGGTGGCTGGAAATAAAAATAAAAAAATTTAAATAAAATAAATTTTAAAAAACCACAAACTCTCTACATATGCGAGTCACTTATAGTCAATTACCTGCTTGAAATGCACTGGTTCTAAGTCGGCGAACAATAGATTTTCCTTGTCATTTAGTTCGTTCGGTTCCGTCGAAAGATCAAACGTATCGGCAAAAGTAACGACCTTGTTGTTCGTAGGTAAGACCTGCTGCTCTCTGGTAGGTCGATCCTCGTTCTCCTCTTCTTCCACTCGTTCTCTCGACTTGAGAACGGGTTTGATTTTTCCAACAGTTGGGACATGAAGGTGCTTTTTCATTTCTCCAATGGACAGTCTCACGGGTGCCGCACCGTTGTCAGTTCTTTCCTTTTTGTTGTCCACTTTAGTTACGAGTCTCTTACGTATGTTATCGGTCGCAACATTCGAGTGAGATGGTTTAATTGGCGATAGGCCGATATCCATTTTATCGTTGTCATCCTCGTCAAATCCGAAAGCATTTTCTACGTTGGCTTCCTTCGTTATCTTGCTGCTGATCGGCTTACCGTTTATCGGTGAGGTATTCACGTCGTCGAATATTCCATGAGGTGTTGAGATCCTCGTGCTGGTCGGCATTTTATCGAGATTTAAGAAATTATTGAGATTCGATTGTTTGAGAATCCTCGATTCGTTCGGCGATTTACGATCTTGCAAACCGGACGGTCCAGCTTGAGGTACGAGATTCATCTTGGTAGAGAGCTTGTTGACCTTACGCGGACTAGAATTCAACAGAAGCCTCCGGGGACTGTTGGGCAAATTCTCCGCCTTGGAAGACTGGTGGATTGGCACCGAGTTTTCCTTGTCATCGGCGTTGTCGTCGAAAGGAATTGTATTTTCTTGTAGATCCGTAGTTGCAGCGGCAAGTGGCGTCGAGGATGAATCCAGTTCCGATTCGTGGCTGTTCTCGTTAATTACCTTGGTACTGACATTCGTTGCGGTTACATTCGAGATCTCGGTACCAAATTTTCTCGGTGATTTACCAGGAATAACAGCCTTGGTGAGCGTTGGCTTTTCAACGAATTGTTGGAATACCTTAACGTTCTCGGTACCGAATTTTCTCGGAGATTTTACAAGAGTTAAGCCTTTCTTGGGCGTTGACTTGTCGACGATCGGTTGCGATACGTTAACATTCTCGTTACCGAATTTTCTCGGAGATTTTACAAGAGTAACGGCTTTCTTGGGCGTTAACTTGTCGAAAATCGGTTGCGGTCTGTTAAAATTCTCGGTGCCGAATTTCCTCGGAGATTTTACAAGAGTAACGACCTTCTTGGGCGTTGACGCATCGACGATCGGTTGCGATACCTTGACGGTCCCTTTGTCATCCGTCGGTGGCTTGTTGATTGTCGCCCCCATTGTAGGAAACTTGCAAAATTGAGGAGTACTCTGAAAGACGCTCTTGACCCGAGAAAACTGTAGGCTCGGGAACGTCGGTGCCCTCCATGGACTACTTGGATCGAAGTTATCCATCGCTTTCGAGATCGGCGATAGGGACTTGTTCAATAAAACATGATTCATCATACTCTTGTACTGGACGGACGGTTGTACCATGGAGGCGTTCGTCGTGGGCAATCCTTGGCGATCGGTTTTAGCTGATTCGTCTGGCTGAGGTGTACCAGGCAGGTGTATCCGCATTTCTCCCTTCAGATCAACAGATTTCACGATGATCGGCTTAGCTGCTTGCTGCGCGGTAGTCTCCATGGGCGGATGATCGATAGTCATAACTGGCCATGCATCAACATCGTCTTGTACATCGAAAGTAACGTGATTTTTATTCTCATTTCGTACATTCTCACTATCGGCCTCCTTTGCCGGCCTTTTAGCAACCTTCTCGCCGTCAGCCTCTTTAGCCAGCCTTTTAGCAACCACTCTCTTGGCTGTTGCTTTTTTCGTATTAGTACTTATTGCATTTGATTTCTTTTTAACAACGTTTGTACCCACTTTTCTCTTTCTCTTTTTCTTAGCAATTTTTTCTTGAGAATCGTTACTGTTGTACTCAAATTCGTATATTTCACTTGCATTATTTTTGCAATCGTCCGGTAATTTTGCGGTCTTGTATATCGGGCGTTTTACTCCATCCGTTGGCGCCTCTTGTTTCTCCACACTGGTTTTCTCAAGCACCGTCGAGTCCTCACAGTAATTCTTCAGAGCATTGCGCGGACGTAGGTCCTTGGGCTTCGCCTTTGCGAAGGATTCCTTGAGGTTTGTCTGGCGCAGGCGAAAGGAAGTGCTCATTCTTAGCTTAGTGCGGCTGACTATGTTTTTCCTTCTTCCCACCACTGGTTTCCCTTTCGGAGATCCATTCTCCTTGTCAATTGCCGCAAGTGTGCCTTTGTTTTTGAAAAATTTGTTCATTATTTCCACAGAATCGTTTTTCTCCTTTCTTTCTATGGAACGACGCGTTGATCTCTTCGGCTCGTCTCCCACATTGTCCTTGGAACGTTTGGTCGATGGCCTTTTGACAGATGTAGCTTCTTTTCCAAGACTAGACCGAGCAGCCCTGGTGGAACGTGTCTTTGCCGTACGGTTCTTGGAATCAACAAGATTGGCCTTTTTTGTTACATCCAATGTCGCGCTTTCTTTAGTGGATTTCGTTGGCTTCTTTCCACTACTCGGATCGTCGCCTGTACCTTTTTTCATCAAAAGGTTAGTCCTGTCCCGCAGAACGGGCGAGCCGAACATTGAAATTCTCTCTTTGGCATACAAATTACCTTTGCCACGACCGACCAGTCCGTCATTCGGTGAGCCTTGCAGCTTTGCATCATCGTCGGTGTTTTTCTTCTCGCGTGTATTTTTAGGTTTGGGTTGTACGACGAATTCTTCTTCCGAGTACTTGAGCGGTACTCGTCTCGATCTCGTTGAACGCGCCATCCTCCTTGCAGACAGAAAGTACCGTGTTCTCTGGAAGGAAACTCGTTGAAACACGTACTACGACATCCTAACCTTGCAAACACAATACGGATTTGTTGTTCTTACCATGCGCTTCTTGTACTATCTTCTGGCGACTGTGTCTCTCGCGCATGGAATATACACAAACGGATTGTCCAAGGATCTTCGGTTCATTCTATCACAACAGCAACACACTCAGAGCTTTGTACCCGCGCAAATCGTGCCAAATGCCAGTCGGCCATTAATCCGTGTCGCTATGTTTTCGAAACTTTTCCCCGAACGGCGTACCACCTGGCGACGACGATGCGAAATGTTTTTATCGCTGTCGCTACGTGTCCGAGGGTGTCGCGCGTGTGTGTGTGTGTGTGTGTGTGAGTGTTGATCGTGTGCTTATCGTGTAACCGCAATTTACGATGACAATCGACGCAAGTCGTGGTTATATGCCGTCTAAATAGAAGGAGTATTATTTGATTAATGAAATTTCGAAGGCACATCGGTACTTCGATCGCCAGTTGGCTGTATTAGCGATAAACTAAAAAAAAAAGAATCTCTCTCTCTTGCTTACGACATCATGGCTACGACCTTTCGGGAAAATACAATGATTTAGTAAGTTGTTTTAAAGTTAAAACCAACTCCTTGTTCCAACCGCTTGTTCGCTACATGAGAGATGGTAGCAGCCGGAGCTACCGGATTGATGTCAGCGAGCGATAGTAGCTCGTCGAAGGAAGCGGACAACATTCCGTTGCATTACAAAGTGCAAAATGCTCAACGGAGCTGCGACGGTCCGGCAAAAACGAGCGTCAAATTGGAAAAGAAGAACAGCCTCAGGAATTCGAGCTCTAATAAGGCTGCTGCCTCCATCAGAGAGACTAAAGCTTCGCGATTACGCGCCGCGTCGATCGTCTCTCCCACTGGTGAAGTGTAACTCAATTTCTTTAAGTTCGACAGCGAGCCTTTCTACATCGATCAATTTTATTGTTTTCAGAAGCGACACCACCTGCCAGAAAGTCGTTCGGTACGGATCACTCATCTGCGTCTAGACTCCAGACAGGAACAAGTGTTTCGAGGAAAGCGGTGAGCGATCGGATAAATCTTATTGTCCGAGATACAATTTCTAATGTCAACATTGATTCCACAGAAAAGTCCGATGTCCACCACCAGCAGGCCGACAGCCAGTTGCGGCACCAGGGAAACGGACAGGACGCCCAAACGGAGTTTGAGCACAAAACAGTCCGCGCACACCAGCTCTCGTAAGTATCGTGGCAACGAGACACTTTGAGATAAAAAATAGCTTGGACATTGAGGGAGACTAATTTATTTCATAGACGAGAAGACCGAAGGTACGAGGATTAGGAAACGGTGCATAAAAATGGAATCTCCGACTGAAGGATCCGCCGAGGGCCAAGAAACCGCTCCATCTTCCTCTGGCATTAAATCGTGTTCCAGGTACATTGTTACTCGGTGTATCTTACATAGCTCATAAGTCGCTACTAACGTGTCGACCCAATGGCTATAAGTGGCAGGACTTTTCACGCTTGGATCAGCTAAAATTATACCCAAGCAGCATTCACCGAGCTATCGATACATACCGTTCTGCCTCTGGCACAAGTTTACATATTGAATTTATGTATGAGCATATTTGGGGGAACGATAGTAAATGGCAAAAAAAAAATTTAGTGTAACTGGACAAGAGACGAAAATGGCCTTTTTGATTTCCATAGCAGCTCCGACGACAAGTCTGAGGTGTCGCGGAGGGTCGACGCTCTGACAGCACTCACCCGGGCAACTATGGAACGTGTAGAGAGACTGACTAGCCACTCGAGTCCGTCTATCAACGGTAGATTGCGTATCGCCGGCCCGGAAGTCGATTCCGGCGCTCCCTTGCTCTCGATGAGAAAGCCATCCGGTTTAATGGACTTGAACGATTCGACCGACTGCGGATTGAACGACGCTTCAGTTTCTGCCGAAATGAATTTCGCGAGCCGTCAGCAGCCCCCGCCGGTCTCTATTCTCAAACACAAGACGTCCGATTTGGAATCGTCAACGACGTCGGGGATTTTTCACAAACCGGGCTCGTCCTCGACGGGCGGGCCGGACTCAATCGTTCAACAGTTTACGAAGAAGCATGGAATACTTAAGAAACGGAGCAGCCTGGACGACAATGAAATTCTGCGTCGCAGACGGAGCTGTTCTCCGGACACTGCCTATTTGGAGAACAACGCAGTTGGTTTAAAGCATATCCTGATCAGCGAGCGCCGTTCGTCGCTGGACGAGCTCGTAAAGAGAACTCGCAGCCCCGATCGCGCGCAGGCGCAGCAACAGCAGTCGCAGGAGCAGCAGCAGGAACCGCACGAGCTGCAGGAGCAGCAGCAACAGGAGCATCAGCAGCAGCATCATCCGACGTCGATACTGAAGCGCAAGTCATCGGGTGACGAAGAGCGCGAAGATGGTCAGGCTGGTTCGACGGAGCCAACGAGTATCTTGAAGCGATCGTCCGGAAACAGTGGAAAGCCGGTCGGTATCGGCAATCACGTAAGCATCGTCGCAGCGGTAGCGAAGACTCTCGGCTGTATTCCGGACAACATAAACGGCTCGGAGGTCAGGCCGATCCTGAAGAAAAAGTACAGCAGGGAGGAATCGTCGTCGAGCGATCCAGCGTCACTGGAGCCCCGGCCTATCTTGAAGAAAAAGTCGAGCACGGATTCCGACGAGCACGACGAGAAACCTAAGAAGACGATTCTGAAGTCCTCGCGTAAAAGTTCACAGGAGGATTCGGGTAACGAGGTTGACGGTGCCTCGCCAAAGAAACTGTCGATGCTCAAAAATCGCGCTGCCCAGCGTCGAACCAACAGCTTGCCGGAGTGCGACGTGGTTCGACCGATTCTGAAACAATGCTCGCCCCGCGAAAGCTCATCGCCGTCGCGTTCTAGTTTATCCGGGACTGCGTCGCCGGGCGATGGGGCCACTGCCATTTCGAAAGATCTGTTTCTGCGGAAGCGGGCGCAATCGGTGGGTCATATGCAATCCTCGCTAAACGGACGTGAAGATTGGCTCGAGGTGGAAGATAGCCACCGGCAAGAAAAAGTCTCCATCTATCAGAAATTCATTGATCCAACTCCCAGTCAAAATATCACTTGGCTTAACGAATGTGTTACTAGTACCGCTATTGTTACTGCTACTGTTACGGCTACGGTTACTGCTACTGCTACTATTACTGCTACTGTTACTGCTACTGCTAACGCTACGATCACCACGACTGCTACAACTACATCATCCATCGCACCTATAGTCTCATTCAAGTTGCGTAGTAGGTAAGTCCTTGCATGTCCTTGCGCTCCTATCATGCAATATGCGTCAATACCATCCTCTCCATTTCGTTTTTTTCTTATTGCCACACTAAACTGGTTTCTGATAGAATCAATATTTTTGCCCTTCAATTGTTTCAGGGAGGAGATGAAATATTACTCCGACTCATCGGCCAACACAGCCTGTTCGGAGATATGGCAAAGCTCTGACAAGTCCTGCTCGAACGATTACGAGATATCGCCGATGAGTCGACAAAGTTCGAGCCGCAGACGGGACAAATGGGATCATCGCGCGGTGTACGGCGAGCATCTGCCGTCAAAGAGTCAAAAGTCTCAAAGTTTTGAAACGGAGAGAGTAGACGAGAGGAAAGCGATGGGCGCGCATATGACCGAGCGTAAGACAAACGTATCGCAGATAGCGCAGCGTTTCAAAGCTTTGGAGGAGCAAGTTATGATGACCGCGACCGAGGGCCGTGTGAATCGAAAAACAACGTCCAGCTCGGAAAAGTATAAGAGAAATTTGCACGAGCAACAGAAATACGAGCGGTTCAATACCCAACCGGTGACGTATGAGGAAGTCAGGGAAGCAGTCTTGCATAATCAACGTCAAGCGGGGACAATCGATTCTGGCGTTGATTCGCCTTGCCCGATATCGCAACCGAGCGACGTCGATCCATCAAAACTAAGTCTGGCCGATCGGGTGCACCTTTTCAACGAGAGAATCGCAACGGAGACTATCGCCAAAGTTGGCGTCACTCTGGAGAGATCGCAGCGAAGGCGACCGGCGAATCGCTACAAAACTCAACCGATTACGTCGGAGGAGGTCGAGGTAGCGGCGCGAAGTTTCTCATCGGAGATTGTAGAGGCAAGCTCGAGCCGATCGATTAGTCACTCGAGAGAAACGCTCCCAATCGATACCGTTCAGCTGCGAAGCATCTTAAAGTATTCGCAGGCACAATCTGCCAGCGATAATTACTCGAAATCGGTTCAAGTGTCTGATATCTGTAATCGCCGGATGTTGCAAAGGCGAGAGCGATCCACGGAATGCGTTCAGAGTAGCCTCTTCACCACTTTCGAGTCTGATCCTTCGGAACCAAAGCTGCAAGAGACGACAGTGCTACGTTCGTACGAGTCTACGGTGCTTTCGCAACAAGAGTGCAAAGATTCGACATCCGAAGGCACAATGACATTGGAGATAAGAGACAAAATTATTCCGGAAATGGAAAAAAGAAAATTTTCCAACATGAGCATAGCGGATCGGTTGGCGGCTCTCGAACGGAGTGGCACGACCGATTGGAAGCGACGAGTCAACACGGAACCCGTACCGGCGTCTTCGAAGTTGGCCAAGTTCTCTACCGACAACGTGGACAAATCGAACGACAGGATAGACAAAGACGAGCTCTTGACGAAACAGCAGAAGCTTGCAGAGCGTCTGGAAAAACTAGAATCTGCCGCAGAAGGCTGGCGAAAGCGGGTCGTTCCACCCGACGCTGTAAAGTTTTCCGTCGCCGGGAAGATGATGGTGAACCAGCTACAGGTTGAGAATCTACAGGTGGACAGGCAACTGCAGGGAGACGGAAAAAAGAAAACCCCTCATTCCGAGCGACTACGTAGTTACAAAAGTAGCACTCTGAAGGTTAAAAGCCCTAGCGAAGGTTCGATCATTCAAGGGACACCTTCGGAGCACAATAGCGAAGAAAGCAGTAGGTGTTTTTTTTCTTTTCCAATCGTTTAGCTGCTCTGTTTGGGCATACGTAACATATCCGTGTATGCACGTGTAGGCGATGAAAGCTCATCGGTTCGTGAGAAATGTTCCATCTTAACGATCCCGCGGGCCGACGACGAAACGTTCACCAGCTTCTTCAGCAGCGTATCACTGGCCAAGTGCGAAGCCGAGACTCTTGATTTTGCGGAAAGTGATTTCGACGTTATAACTACGTTTGCGGAGCGGTAAGTTTCTTTCCTGTTCAACATTTTTTTAAAACGCTGTTTGCTAATCGCCAAAAATTATAGGCTTGGCTCAAGACGCACGGTCAAGACCCAACGGCGCCGACTGCAATCGAAGAATCCTCTTCGAACTCTCGCGGCCCGGACCGACATCAAGGATGAATATACCGAGATGACGACGGGAGTTGCCGAGAGGCTTATGAGAACGCTAAATTTAGAAAAACGTACGTACAATTTATACCGATTATAGTGAAACGTCCGAGACAAAGATGGTATAAATCCTTGTGTGCAATTATAGTTGGAAACAAGTCTTGTCTCGCGATCCAAGCACTGGCGGGCTTGGCCTCGACGGAAGACTT
>JAPYZD010002277.1:0-16469 GCA_030522725.1 Ichneumoninae sp. B BG-2022a | reverse complement strand
ATATATATGTATGTTTTTTTCACCTCATCATATTGCTCGTACTCCGTTGCTCCACCCCGCTCCTTCGCTCGAGACTGTCGCTCGTGCACTTCCCCCCAGTTTCATCGCGCTTCGACGAACACTATTTCCTCTCTGGAATTCTCTTTTTCGCTGCCGATCGTACGCTTTTAACCCCCTTCCTTCTTACATCATATATAGCTCTTCATTCCTCTGTCGTACGAGACTCGCCGATAACCAGCAGCGCGGAACCAACACTATGCCAACAAATTTATCGATCTCCGATGAAGATCTCGATGGTTTAATTACCCGGGCTTCTAGTGATTCCACATCGGCTGCTGGTATAATATTGGCAAAAAGAACAGTCGAGAAACCGTCGTATCAGGCACAGCCGAATAAAAAAAAGGAAACGAGCGGAGACCGAACGTTCTCGAGGTCGCGATACGTTGACGAAGTCCTTGTATCGGTGAGTCGATGGATTCGGTGGTCGTTTCCCGTTCCCTCGATCACCGGAATGATAGAGAGGTCTACCGCCGGTAGGGGGCATGAAAAGGGATTGGAATTTCATTAGGTTCGGTCGCCAAGACGAAAAGTGTGGCCGGAGGAGAGTGCTATGGTTTCCCGTTGCCGTCGGCAAAAAGAGATCGAAGTAACTTGATGTGAGTTAATTATATCGCCGGTCGAATGGGAAAATGAAAAAGTGCAGTTTTCAGCGATACATATAAAGTATTCAGCGCATGTGATCAATCACGGATTAAGTGTGCTCTATGAAATATGGGCGAGGATCGTGATTATTCAATATGACTGAGTAGCAAACTCTGACGTTCATTTATATCTCATCTCATGCCTTTCTGCGATTCTCTCTTGATTCCTTCCTCTGCGCAGTTCGGCTTACGAAGAAAATCTTTCGCAATCTGGCCGTATTCATCGAGTTAGTCATGAGGTCGAGCTTTTATCATTTTTGACGTACTCGCAGCAACTGCGGCTTCAAAAGCTCCGCGAAAGAGAGCAACTGAGGTAAATAAAAGAGTGGCATGGCTGGAAAAGATGAAGAAGCTCGACGCTGCGGGAGAGAGAATATAATATGAGGATGACGCAGAATGAAGAATAGTTCGCCCATAATGCTAAAAATGAATACGGAGTATCTAGATGTAAAATTCTATTTGACAATTGTATATACGGACGAATATTAGTATTTTATTCGTCCGGGTACAACCATACCCTGTCTTCCCTTCTGGTACACCCAGAAAAAAAATTATTTGACGGCCACCGTTTATTTGGTTTAAGCAAAATAAACGGTGGCCGTCAAATAAATTATTTTTCTAGGTGTAGTTAAATGACAAGTTCCCACTTTCCAATGGGCAAAACGATTCTGAATTAGGACGCAAACATGTTTAATATCATTTACGGAAGCTGTGAGAACAATAAAAAAGAGTTTTTTCTCAGCTTGATCTCAAAAAATAGAAGAAATCGGGCACTTGACGGACGAATAATATGCTCTTATTCGTCCGGATGCCGGACGCGTAGACACACCGAAATTAATAATCCCTATCAGGTAATTGTAATATACTTTCTTGGGGCAAAAGAGGGAGAGACGTACGTTTCATCTAGGTCTCGCAAGTGGCATCATTTTTCGAAATTTTCGAATGCATTCTGCAATCAAAAAAGCGGTCGCAAATCGCTCGATCGAGCGAGTGGGTATTAAATGGCTGATCGATACATTATTGCACTTGTAATATAAAGTTATGCCTTTCTGCTCTTCTCTCTTGATTTCTTTCTCTGCGCGTTCGGCTTGCGAAGAAAATCTTTCGCAATCTGCCCGTAATCATCGAGTTAGTCATGAGGTCGAGCTTTTATCATTTTTGACGTACTCGCAGCAACTACGGCTTCAAAAGCTCTGAGGTAAATAAGGGAGCAGCTGAGGTAAATAAGAGAGTGGCATTGCTAGAAAAGATGAGGAAGCTCGACGCTGCGGGAGAGAAAATATAATATGAGGATGACGCAGAATGGAGAATAGTTCGTCCATAATGCTAAAAATGAATAATCCCTATCAGGTAATTGTAATATATTTGCTTGCGGCAAAAGAGGGAGAGATGTACGTTTCATCTAGGTCTCGCAAGTGGCATCTTTCGAAGCTTTCGAATGCATTCTGCAATCAAAAAAGCGGTCGCAAATCGCTCGATCGAGCGAGTGGGTATTAAACAACTGATCGATACGTTATCGCATTTGGAATATAAAGTTACTTGGGCGACGAGTTAATTACACTTATCGGGATCTCTGGAAATACTCGAGTGTCATCCTGCAGATCGGTCAACTGTACAAACACAAACATAGCATCTGTGCCATTTACACGTACATGTACTCGCGATAAGTTCTCAGGACAATGACGCTGGCACGCAATCAGTTTCCCATCGATATAAATACCGAGATAACTCTCGAACGGTGTCCGCACTGTAATAAACGACCGATAGCTGCGAGACTGGATGACTTTCAGAACGAAGATGACGATCATCGGCGCCACGACCGATGACGATCATCATCGTCATCGTCGTCGGCAAAGTAATCTATGCTCCGCTCCTTAACGACTCGATAGATCGTAGATGTTCCCCAACGTAACTGTGTATCGCCGCAGTATCGCGAAACCTTCGGGCGATTCGATCTATCGGCAGGAGTACTTTATCGAACAGAGTGGATACATGTCCAGAGGGGAATCGAGTTTGGCCTCGAAACGCCGGTACGGAATGATCGGCGGGGGAGGGGATCGCTTGCCGGGCGGGAACGAGGGTTCGGAATATACAGTAACATAGTAATGGAGCACATGTACAGCGAGTGGAGGCTGACCTCACCTCGGGGGAGTCGACAGTGAAACAGACGGACGCAAATTTTACATTGTGTCGAGAGAGCGTGCCGATATAATGTACAAAGGAGAGGTCTCTTCGGATCCTCGGGCATTGCGCACCGATTCTCCACCTCGTCGCCATGTCGAACGAATTACGTCACGAATTCATTGGATTAATCCCGTCCGGAATACGCGGCGTCGCGCGTCGTTGATCGCGAAAGGGAGACCCCGAGGAGAGAACGCGACGAGTGCCTCGAGGGCGAGGCCACATTTCATTGTCTCCCTGCACGCAGGACACAAGTTCCTCTTCACCACCGCGCAGAGGAACGTTGAGAGTTTCTGTTCTGTCGTTTCCGTTGAGGGGCTCGGGGCCGCGCCAAACTACGGTGGCATGTCGCTGGACCACAAAAGTTTCTAATAAAGAAAAACAAGAGGCGCGAGAAAGAACTGTCGTTTGTCAATGCTACGTGACGGGAAAACGTCGCGCTGGCGTTCGGTACAGGCGGTTGGCGTGCGAGAAGAGAGGGAGCGAAGGAATTAAAGAAACGAAGTTGCGCTGAAACCCTCCAAGATAGAACGGGGTACAACAATCATCATTAACCCTCTTATTAATTACGTGCGACGGGCAAAGCTACATTGCCCGCTCGGTATACAGGTACATTAAAAACAAGGGTGTAGCACAATTAAGAACGGAAACAATATAAAAGTGTACCGACTCTCTTTGCGTATTGTACTTTCAGAGAACCACGCACGAACGCGGTGCGAATTAACAGAGGTGGAGAAAAAGTTAAATTCTCTATATTCTTGTGTGCGTTTCGCAATGCGCTAGTCGGAGTAACTGGCAAAGGGTACTTAGTTACGTTGAGCGCAAGTTCGATTACGGCGTATCCTCGACTGTACTCGTGTACAACCGTGATTCCTCGCGATTCAATCCGCGTCTCTCTCGCTGTACAAACGCATCTATACACTGTACAGATATCCTATCTGAGAATGACCTGTGGAAGCAGCTGCCACTTTTACTCACGGGATTTGCCAATCCCGAGGTAATCCTATCAGCGCGGGCCGCGTGATAAGTTGCCTTTAGCGGCGAGTTGCCTCGCTCCTTCTCTCCGAGAGCCAATCGTGGAGAGATCAGTTCTGTAACTCGGACGGCGTCGCTCTCTCGATAGTTACGCAAGCCACGAAGCCGAGACGCGACGGCGGCGGCGGCGGCGGCGACTGCGGCAATTATCGTCCGGCAGCGATGAGAAGAAACCAAAGAAGCCGGCACACCGCGCTCTGTCGCGAGCATGGAGCAAAAATCCTCTAGCCACTGTAGTGTACTTGTAGTCCAACTTTCGAAAGTAACTATCGCTCTTTCGTCTGACTAACGAGCCTCGCTCTGTGCCAGAATGGCTAATAAGACGCACCGAGGCCGAGATCCAGCCTAACCGATCCATAAAACGCCGTTACGTGCTTCATACCGAAAGCGGAATAATGCACTGTTTTTATACAAGATACAAAAGGTGTAGAGACGTCTCGAAGGTGAGAGACAAAAAATTATATCAGATATCCTTCGTTTCCCGCTTGCCCTTGCTCAATCCTCTTCCAAGTTTCGTAACTTAGGACTTAATCCAGGCCAATACTCTGGTCCGAATTGTGAGAGTCGTTGTGACGATGATGAGGTGCGCGATGAACATCAAGCCCGGCGGCTGCCTATGTTCCCTCTACGGCTGGTTGAGCTAATTGCTTCCTAACTGGACTCCGCGTTGTACTCGCCCGCTCAAGTTATTTCATCGAAACGAAAAAACCATTGAAAGACTACCGCAGGAAAAAGTGAACATTTACCGTAGTAGAGAAAGAAGGTAGGAACGAATCATCTTGACCCAAATTCTTTAGCTCCGCAAGGGTCATCATCATCGTATAGTTTGAAAAGTGGTTTAGTCACGCGAATGTCAAAAGGTTCCATTACGCTAATAACGCGAGGCACGCGCGCGAGTTAAAACAGCGAAGCATTATTAAGCTGATCATCGATATCGACGGAATTCCCTTCCGCGCCTCCCCTATTTTTCATCCTCCAGCTGTTCACTTCCAAGTCTGAGGAAGATCCTGCGACTGAACGAGACATCTAATAAGAGCGTCTGTCACGCCAACGGCAGATCGTCGCTCCGGGCGCCTCGAGCCATCGTCCATGGCTCTCTGTCTTCTTCGACTTTAGAAAATCCGAACGAACGAGTGAGGAAAAGGAACGCTGGCCAAGAGGAGGAAATAAGGAACGACATGGCGTGAGTTGAAGAAGGACGGGTCTTATTTCACTTTAACGTGCGGTGACTCCTATGGCTATCCCTCTGGTTCACGGCATATATACCTTAGCCGACCATGCGTTAAATTCCTCTGGGGGATTGCGTGTGTCCTCTTCTCACTCATTGTCCGCATGGACGACTGGGTTTTCACTGTTCACTCGGATACAGGTCCTCAGAGCCGATGAGAAAGAGGAATAAAAGAGTAGAAAAAACGAAAAGGTTCGTTTTGATGAAAATCCCCGTTTCCCCTCTGCACTGACTCCGCGATACCGTCGATATAGATCGAAAGCGGGCCGAAACGGAACACCGTAAGCTTCGGCTCGCGGTGTTCCGGAATGTTTTTTTATCAATTTCTTTCGCGGCTCCCCTACGATATCGCATAATACCCGCAGCACATATATATTTTGCCCACCCCATACGAATATATAAACGATCAAGAGGTTTGATATCATCGTCGGGGAGAGTATATCTATTTCTTCGCGAGAAATAAAGTCACCGGCATTCTATACGTCGGTGTCCGATTGTGGAGAAATCGGAGTCGATTAGACGAAGAAGATTAAGAGCGAAGATGAGACAGAGCTGGGCAAAATACTCGAAAGTACTTAAAATATAAAGTACAAAATACTATATGTATTTAAAGTACAAAATACTATATGTATTTAAAGTACAAAATACTATATGTATTTAAAGTACAAAATACTTTTTGTATTTTAAATACATTTATAAGTACTTTTTTAAATACTTCGTAACAGAGCTGGGCAGTACTGGAAGTACACGGTATTTGTTTCGTACTTGCAGTAGGTACAACTACGCATGCATGGAAAAATTCCAAATTTTTTTATTTAAGTGCAAAAAAAGTCAAAAATTCAAAAAATGTCAAAAAATATTTTTAAAAAATAAAAAATAAAAACGTTTTTCATAGTATATATTCAATACATAAAAATATAATTATAGTTGTAACGATCATTTTTTTGTCCCTGCCGTAACTATAAAATGTAAACGTTCCCTCTGGGAATTATATTTTATGGTAAAAAATCAGTATTGTTGTATTTACTATGTCAATTTTTCTCAGTGTAGCCCGCCTTATCCGTGTTGTTTCAAAGATTCCCGTCGTATACGATACCTGGTGAATGTTTCGATGTTTATTTGGCTTTGATCTTTCATCGACGATCTTTCGCCGTATCGAAACTTGGTGTTGTTCTGCGAGAGGAAGAAAAAAAGGCCCTCGGTTTTACAAGCCTCCTCTCCGCGGGCACGTGGGGTTTATGTACGTGTCCTGGTGGCGGCTCAACCGCCCGTCTTTATCTTTCGCGCGCACGGTAAGAGGGCACAGGAGGGAAGAGATAGCGAACGGGACACTCTTCGGTCCGCGGACTCCGTAGCACGCGGCAGATAAAAAAGCTCGGCTGCTCGTTATCAACATGCAGGTACCCTTACACTCGGTCCTCTTGGCTTCCGAGCCGAGCTGCCGAGGCGCTTCTGCTCAACGATACGCTCGTATCCTATCCTGTTTACCGTACACATACACATATGCCAACGATAAAGAGGCCACCGGGTCTAGCGGGAGAGCGGGAGGCGGAGCTGTGCATAGCAGTCGCGGTACAACCGGGCCCGGAGCATCCACGCTCTATGAACATTGCATACGATACTCGTCGTATGATTTCTTGTTGACGTATACTCGCAGCCACGCGTGTACAACGGTAACACCAACATAACAATACTGATTGGTTTAGATTATGCAAGATGTTAATTATCGTAAAGTTATCATGTCGGTGCGTCTGCTTGTGGATCGTTGAAATTCCGACCTGGTTGGACCGGTAGTCGTGTTTCCGTGTGTACCGTGACACAATGTAACATAGTCGTTCGAAGGAGCGACGTAGGTCGAGTGGAGTTTCGTTCGGTGGTTTCGGTGAGAGAGCCGTCAAATAATTCGAAAGTCATCGTCTACGGCCACGTCGGGTATACCATACGGGTGTCATAAGCGCGGGACTGGCAGATGGCCAAACGGCTTATACATTCGAGAATAACGTACACCGATAGAATCTTTTCCCGTGCGTGCAGCGTTCGTTAGTACCAACGGCGATCGTGTTACGTCGACGATCGTTTAGAGGGCCCGTACACTGAGGAAAAAAATTGGTTGGATTAACCAAAAGTCGCGGTGACATACGTTCAAAGCTGTTATTCGTTTGGTACAAATAAAGCATTGTCTTGTTAAACGATTACTTGATTCAATTTATTCAAAATGTGTCGATTGAAATTAACATTTTTTTTATACCAACCGAATACACCTTTGAACGTATGTCACCGCGCATTTGGTTAATTCAACCATTTTTTTTCCTCCGTGTATAAATTCACCGGGGATGAGACGATGTGTCGAACGCACTGTACGCACAAAGTCACGGTTTGCGTAAACCAATCTCCCGAATAGGCGCTGTGACGAGAGCTGCGAGACGATACCGATCCGCACACTGAAAAAAAATTCCCTTGCCGGCTGCCGAAGAAAAAAATGTTTGTTTCAATTCTACTTTCAATTCTTACAATTCCATATGATATTGAAACAACGACAGCAAGGCTGTCAAGGTGACATGTTATCGTTTCAATCCGGTATGAAATTGTACGAATTTAGAGTAGAATTGAAACAACGTTTTTACTTCTTTGGCAGCCCGCAAGCAAACTTTACTTGATTGAATGATTTTTTTTTATGTGCACTTATCTGGTCGATGGTTCTCAACGCGTCGAGGGAAACTCCATCGATGTCAAGCGATGAAAATTCTTTTTGATTTCTGCTGCTGGGTAAAATCGGGCACAGAGGCACTCGAACGAAGACGTATTTCAATCAATTTTCTACCGGTCACTTCTACGAACTATTCCGTGATCGTTCAAAAACTTGTTCTTGGTTGCCGAGTCATCGGCTTATGGGGGACTCGAACCTCTATGCCGGGCGCTGTGTGCTCGTGAAAAGTTTCTGATAAGGAAGCTCGAGTGTAAGGAAGAGAATTCACCCGATGCTTCCAACTTCTCGCTTCCCACGATCGGGAATTGCCGCTCTTACTGCTTGTCGTACTTTTTATTAAGTAATCCAAAAAGTCCTTCTTACTTCTTCCCTTCCTCGACCTTTTGCCCCTAAAATCTCGATGGCACGAGCCTCATTGCGAGATTTAAATGTTACTTGTTAGAGCACAATTAAAGATTCTGGAATGACGGAGAAATTATATCGAAATGGTGATATGTCGAACCATTTCCTCTTGCGCAATATAAGCGTACTTTAAGGTATCATATATATATATTCTCGTAAGAAAGGTTAAACTTGTTGTCTAATTTGTAAAAGGTATTATAACAAATAAATATTCTATATCGAAATGGGCCAAGCGTTTAGCGAGACGTTAATGCCAAAAGTGTAGACTTCTGTTGAAATTACGATAAGAACCAGGTGCCAATCGTAAAGTGATATTTGTAGGTCTCTCAAAATGGTTTTTTCTCCAATCCGATAAATGACGATGATTAATTGTTTGACAATGATTTTCCTTGCTGGAGCGAATTATTAATGCTGATGTGTTCGCCGAGCGGGTCGTGAATGGTGAATTTCGAAAATGGCCCAGGTTCCGTTCTACCGACACAGAGGCGAGTCCTCTCCATCTCTCTCCCCTCGTGTTATTATATTGTGCGTTCCACGCTCACGAGTATTAAAACGACATGAGGCAGGAAGGGAGGGTGAGAGCGTATACCCCGCGGGTCCCTCTGATAAGCCGGCGAGGATTAGGATCTCGCGAAAGCACTGCAGAGGGAGAGGGAGAAAGGGAGAATAACGGAGTGGGGGAGGGGGGGGAGTGGGAGTACAAACTATTGGCCACCGGAAAATACGAAACCGCGTAATTTCCCCGGGGGCCGTTGACCTATTGTTCACTTCCGCTGGCGAGAGTTACAATGAGACAAGAGAATGCCGCTTGAGTTTCGCCTACCGCTCGTGGTCCATACGGGCCGACTGGTACAGCGAATCGGAAAGCAGTTGAACTTGCGGCATTCCGTGATTATAATATTAAACAAATGTTATGCAGAATTTCGAGTCATCGGTCCGAAACGGCATCGCAGACACTAGCCAGCGGTAACCTCGTATAACGTCGGACGGACGCGACGCCGCAGCCGTAGGCAGCTTCCATACGCGGAGGGCTGCGCAGGTTGCAGGACTCGTTGAATTAATTAGTGAACTCACGAGAATTAAATTATCCAAACGTGGCACGCGAAAGTTTAGATCCGTGAAGGTGCTGGTTAAGGTCGCGGGACCGCGGAACATCGCCCCGTTGGCCAGCTGGCCAACCGACGAGTGGACCCTCGGTATTAGCCTAATTGCATCAACGGAGACTCTCTGCTCTCTCGCATCAAGAGACGTACACACGCGAGCGGAGATATGCCCACTCGGCTCTCATTACTTCGGGGATCCTCCCATCTCACCGAGATTCTCACAGTCTGTGTTCCAATACGTGACGAGGCCAACATCACTTTTCGAACGGAGTTTCGCTGCTCACTCGAGTTTCCACAATGCGATTCGGGTGTAGGGTAGAGCGGGGCAAAATGGGGCAACGGGGCAAAACGGGGTTTTTGGGCAAATAGTATATTGTGCAACAAGGGTCGAAAGTTGGCGCTTGCGACGAGTACGCTGTTTGCGGCCCGAGCAAAGCGAGGGCTGCAATCACACGAGTCGCAATCGCCAATACGACCATCGTTCCACATAATACTTTTTGTCACAAGTGCATGAATCTGCGGCACTTGGAATGGCAGTCGCGCGAGACTACTGACAGAGCTGGGCAAAAAGTACTTTATTTCACTCGGTGCGTAAAGTGCAGTTTTACGCACGCTTCGCGTGCGTAAAACTCCTCTTTCGTACCTTGTGAAATAAAATTTCGTACGTTACTCGTGCGAAAAACATTTTCGTAACTCGTGTGATTGCAACACTCGCCTTCGGCTCGTGCTGCAAACTCACACTCGTCAGAAAAAGTTTTGTCGCACTAGTATCGTAATGTACTATAAAGTACTTGATGCGTAGTATCGTACGTATCCAATACTTTAAGTACGCGGTACCATAAGTACTAAAAACTTCGAGTACTGTACCCAACTTTGTTTTAGAATTATGTTTAAGAATATTTTGCCGGTACTCAAAGTGCTAGGCACTTCAAATACCAAGTACTTTAAGTACTTTGCCCAGCTCTGAATACTGAAAAGTGAACTTATGTCTCCAGCTTGGTAAAACGTCGAAAGAAAACTCCCAAGGGACGAAAGTGAACGAAATACGAATTGCGCATGCGCGACTTAAAATCCCAAGGGACGAAAGCGAATGGAATGCGAACTGCGCATGCGCGACTCTGTCATTTCACCACAGGTTCACGACTGGCATACAATAGGCCACTTTCGGCTCGCAAGACCGCCATGTAAAGTGCCGCGATTCATGCACGAGTGACAAAAACGTCATTTTCCAATAATTTTTGGATGCCGAATTCGCCCTATCGGATACATCAGGCTTTTCTGCCCAGTTTTGCCACCATGTCTGATCCAAAAATTATTGGAAAATTTAGTTTTGCCCAAAAACCCCGTTTTGCCCCGTTGCCCCATTTTACCCCGCTCTCCCCTACGTTGCTGAACTGGATTAACAATTTTTCCACGTTATTTCGGCTACTCTAGATGGAGTCTTCGTGAAAAGTCCCCTGGCACTTGGTTGCTCCCACTGGAGATGAAACAGTGCCGGTGTGTGCCTCGCATACAGAGTCAAAATATAATTATTCTAATTAATTCGAGTAAAGTTTAATCTCGTTGAGAGTCATTCGTCCCTTGCACTGTGGGAATTTATTTCCGTACGCTTTCTTTTTTCATTCTCTCTATTCCTTTGGCGCTTTGATCCTTTGAATACCGGGATCATAATTACAGCTCCGTCGGACAGAGGGACTTTTGTTTTCACACATACCGGCGTAGGGCGGCTTAATAAAGAAGCCACGAGATGGAGTGTCGGATGAGGCCGGTGTAAATAAGTATCGGTGGGCCGACAAGATCGTAAGTCGACTTTAGGGCTAATCCACCGAGTTTCAATTTTCGAGGTAAGCTCCGCGAAGCTCACTCCTATATCCCGTATATCGGACGGGCGCGATCCGGTTTGTAACGAATCAACTCTGTGCAGGAGAGTTTCGGAGCCGACCGGGTGAGAAAGGAAGATGAACCTTGTCTCGTTGCTGGCGTGATTCCAATTTCGTTCGTCGTACCAATTATTTCGGACACCGTCCCTCTATACCGGTTGCGGCTATAAATTTTCATTTACGTTTCATCTCCTCTCTCTCCTCTCGCTATTCCCGAACGAAATCACGTCGTTGCACAAAATCGTTCCACAATATCGGCAGATAAGACGCCGGGCAAGATTCACCGGGTTATCCGTTGGACGACTAACAGGATCACAGTGTCTGTGAGAAATATGGAACAAGCTTGGGGGCAAAATGTGGCGGACTGTAACGGAGCTGTTCATTTTTTTTTCCATCTCGTTCGTGATATTTCTCCAAGGTCGCTCGGTCCTCTTATATGCCACGGGGTTTACAGGCGCGGACCTTTTAGCGCGAGCCTGGGAAACGCGTGTTCGTGCTCGCCGCGGATGCAGGTGTCTCGCTTTCTCTACCTCACCTTTAGACGAGGAGCGTGATGTGCGTCCACCGCGTATATCTAACAGACCTGACGATAACATGCGGGGGCGTGGCAAGGCCGTCGGTGTTGCCGACGGTGTAGGGGTATGCGTCGTCCGGTGGCCTCCTGGCGGGTTTCCAATTTTCCAAACCAATGATCTTAAAACACTTTTCTCGCGATTAGGTGTGACCCGGATTGACTATGTACACTATATAACCTCCTCGTTAATTTGGTAGTTGGCTCTCTGTCTCTCGTTCCGGAGACCGCACGCGATTTTTCGTGACCGAGTTTCTCGCATAAAGAAACTTTCGGTACATTGTTTCCCCGCGGCGAGTATTTTCATCGTGCTCTCGTCACGCCCGTTAGTTTCTGGCTCGTTTCTTCTGCTGTATTGTCTCTCGCATTCGCCATTCGATCGTCGATTTTCGCTGAATGTCTCGTTGCAACGCAATTTCATGTATATCCGTCGGGCACGAGTGCCCCATTGAAATCGAGAAACGCTCCGACTCACCGAATAGCTTTCCCAAATAATTAATCAAACATCGTCCAATGGAGAACGAAAATAGACGGAGACAAAAAATTACCAATATCAATTGAACTTTTTTTTTATCGAATACACGTGACCACATAATTCCATATTATTTTCGTGTATATAATATCCCTACACCAGACAAATATTGTATGAGGTCCATTGGAAACCTTTAATTGATTTTACTAATTTTTTTTTCAGTGTAATCAAAGCAATTATTATTATTTTTTTGTGACTTCCATCGTCGATGTGCTACTTCATCTTTTTTTGTCGCGTCAGAGATGGAGAACAATGCAATGGAACGGCTGGAATGGCATTGCGCTAGTGTATTCGAAAAGCTGAGAAAAATGCGGCAATCGACGTTACCATGGCGATGGCTGCATTCTGTTATCTCCATTGTTATCACGAATCACAGATAGATACCAAGCTCACTGGAAAACTCACCACTGAGAATACACGATCGTTTTACAAAAGCCGATAACGACGGCGAGTAGAGCGAGATGAAGGGTGGAAAACACAAGTGAGACTCGTTTTACATTCTCTAACCTCAACTCATCGGCACTCATTATTGCAATGTAAACAATGTCTGGAATGCATTCATTATAACGGAGTTAATATTTTGCCTGAATTTCTGTGAGAACGCGCGTGTATACTCTCCTTTCACCCTCGAGAGTAACACAAAAGGTTATTCGCAGCACGGGTAGAGCTACATTGTCGGGATTTTAAAAAAATTATAAAATAGAGCAATCAACGTATACGTACTCAGACCTGAAATTTAATCCTTTAAATGCGAAGCTTTTTCCCATTGAAAATAATATAAAATGATACCGTATAAAAATGTCATTTGTGTCATATTTCATATTATTCAGATTGCGGACAATTGCACTAGCCTTACGCTCCTCGGCAGACTATTTTAGTCTCTCGAATATGTTAATTTAAAAACTTGATTTATATCATCCCCGCTGCGAGAGGGAGAGCGTGCGCGCGATACGATCGTCTAACGAGTAGAGCACTTCGCGTTCTCCGCAGCGTTGTTTCACCAGTCCCGAGGAGAGCTTCGCGAGTGTGTACGTGAACGACTCGATATTGAAAAATAAAATAATAATAATTAAAATAAAACGAAAGCGACACACGCGGCGCCAGTGATTGGAAAAAAGTCCACCTTTCGGGACATTGTAGGTAAAAATTCAATTGTTTTCGATTCGTTAACCGTCACGAGGAGTTTGCGCCGAACGGGAGAACGAGGACTTCGACGACGAGGAGGTTGCGACCGCGTCGAGAGTACTTCGCTTTTTTTTCCAACGAGCGAGTAAATTCAACTTTAGGGCCCTTAATTTTTCTCGAGGGTGATATGCTATATATACATTGTGGATTCGCTTATGCATTCTTTTCCCCTTTTATTGAATTCTGACCTTGACTCTTAATAATATCCACTCGACTCCCTTTGATATTATACACTGAGAAAAATAATAGTATTTTCTACTATACGAATAGTTCCCAGGCGGAACGTCTATATAGATACTTTTTGATAGTATGTATTCAATTGGTTAAATTATAATTATTGTTGCACCCATGATTTTTTGTCACTGTCATAACTATAAAATGTAAACGTTCTCCCTGCGAACTATTGTTTATGGTATAAAGTCGGTATTGTTGCTTTTACTATGATATTTTTTCTCAGTGTACACAGAAAAACAAAATATCATTGAATCAAGTAAAATTTGCTTGCGGGCTGCCAATGGAGTAAAAACGTTGTTTCAATTCTACTCTGAATTCGTACAATTTCATACACTGAGAGAAGGATCTAGTAAAAATTGCCGATGATCTAAGAAAAATTACCATGTCACATAGTAGCAGGACGCCAAGGTGCCACATATGGTATAAAGTCTCAGATTATCCAGCCATTTTTACCATAAAATCTAAGACAAATTCTCATAAATCCTGTACTTCCTACCATAGGTGGCGCCCCGACGCCCTACTACTATGTGCTATGGTAATATCTCTCAAGCGATATAGTCATTTTTATTAGATCCTTCTCTCAGTGAACCGGATTGAAACGATAACACCTTGCCACCTTAACAGTCTTGCTGTCGTTGTTTCAATATCATGTGGAATTGTAAGAATTTAAAGTAGAATTGAAACAAACATTTTTCTCTTCGGCAGCCCGCAAGCAAATTTTTTTTACAGTGTAGGGGAAACCGGGGCAAAACGGGGACGCTAAGCAATAAAACCTGGTATAATGATACCGAAAGCATAGAACCATTGTTTTTCACACAAAAATTGTATTGGCATCGGTTTTGAAAGGTTTAAAAAAAAACCATCCGGGGCAAAACGGGGTACATGTCCCTATTTAGCGCACGTCCCCGTTTTGCCTCGGTTTCCCCGTAGACCGGGACAAAACGGGAACGCTAAGCAATAAAACCTGCTAAAACGATACCATAGATCCATTGTTTTTCAGACCAAAATTGAATTGGCACGGGCTTTGAAAGGATATTTAAAAAAAAATCATCTGGGGCAAAACGGGGCAAAATGAGGCAAAATATCCCCATTTTACCCCGGCTTCCCCTACGCTCGGTGAATATCCTATTACAGTGGGCCATTGTACTCCGTCAGAAAAGCAGCAACTGCATGTCCCGAGTGACGAAATTTCATGACTGCGCAAAGCTCACTGTGCGAAGAGTAGTTTCACGCCGAAAGCATCCGAGTCTTCCGTAGGCTTGCAGCGAATCGCATATATGAAGAACGAAAGGAAGTGACATGGAGAAGGACAGCGCGAGGAAGCCGGATACTATACTTGGGTATACACGCAGTACAATAAAGTACAGACGAGCTAAGGGGAACAAGTTCCGACTCCGACGACGACGATGACGACGTGGCCCGTTCCGCGGGAGGTGAGACTTGGCGCGCGGGGTTTCATGTAACGGAGCTAATTAGCGTGAGGCGGGCGAGAGAGGTTGTGTGGACGAGATGAAGGAGGGCGAACAGCAACTTCTCCGACATCTTATATTGCCGGTAGACACGAAAGTGACGGTACTCCCGGGCAGACACGCGCCCGCCTTCACCTACAACTTCCTCGGGAGATAGATAAACTACACTGAGCGAGAAAAATAGAAGAGACAACAAAAAATACGACGAATAACACGGAGACGAGAATGAAAGAAAGAAAAGCAAGCGGAAGACGGAAGGAAACTCTGCAAGACTGCTGCGATTTGACGGCTCGTGCTCACAAACAAAAATTCGCGTCGGAAATGAAAACAATGTTGTATCTACCCATCACTTTGATCTCGTGATTAGAGTACTAGCCTCGAGAACAAAGTATCGCGAGGTCTCGGGTTCGAATCCCGGTGCAGTAGACTTGCTGGCAGAATTTTTTTTTTTTTTTTTTTTCAAGTTCCCCTTATGGCTCTGGCTATTTTTCTGCCTTCAAGCCGCTATTCCTCAATTGTTTTTTCCAAGTCTTCAAATCAGTTGTAAAGTTCACGACCGCAGCCGCTGTTACCCCCCATACTATATCGCATTTGCACGAGGGCGCAGGGAAACTGCGGAAAACCTGTGCCGATACAGCCGGTCATTCCAACTGAGTCTTGATGTTTGTATTCGATACTTCGAGTACGAACACCAATCCTCAGAATTCGACCTCCCGCTCAACGGTTTCAATGCGCCAGTTAGTGCACGGCTGGGTGGTCACCCATCCAAGTACTGGCCGCAAACGATTCTGCTTGACTGCGGGGACCACCGAAGCCGCACACCAACCGCGCATCCACCGCTGTCGGTTTGCAGAAAGATATTGTGAGGCGACGTAGCTCCTGGCTTCTATCGTGCGATAGCCGATATATATGTCAATAGACGTCCAATGTTTACAGCCCGTAATCGACGTGACGTAGCTCCGGCGCCGCGAAGCAAACCCACAAGACCGACTGTTACTGACATCCAAAAGTACAGTTAACGTTCACTCATATCTAGAAACCCCCAAAGTGGTGAGGCGCCGTCAAACGTACACTGGTTCACCGTAACACAACTGAATCTCACACTTCACCAAATGGCACACGGCGTTCAAGCTTACACGACAAATTTGTAACAAACGATTTTTCAACACATTACAAACCGTACACCGCAAATTTATTACACATCAAAAAGCTTTCACATTTAAAATGAACACATTCAGAAT
>JAPYZD010002276.1:0-16471 GCA_030522725.1 Ichneumoninae sp. B BG-2022a | reverse complement strand
AGAAAAAAAAAAAAAAAAAAAAACAAAAAAAAAAAAAAAAAAAAAAAAAAAAAAAAAAAAAAAAAAAAAAAAAAAAAAAAAAAAAAAAAAAAAATGAAAGCTCGAAATTTTTGATCCGGGAATTAATTCCTATGAGACGTCCAGCAATGCAGCAAGAATGCCAGACCGAGCACTCGTCCTGCGATTACCACACGAGACCTGGTGTGGTACAGCGTTGTCTCAGCAAAGCCGCGCGTAGTCTCTTTATTTTTCTGCAGCTTCGGCAAAAAAATTAAAACAAAGCTCGATATTTTTTATCAGGGAATTAATTCCTATGAGACGTGCAGCAATGCAGCAGGAATGCCAGACCGAACACTCGTCCTGCAATTACCACACGAAACCTGGTGTGGTACAGCGTTGTCTCCGCAAAGCCGCGCGTAGTCTCTATTTTTCTGTAGCTTCGGCAAAAAAATTAAAACAAAGCTCGACATTTTTTATCAGGGAATTAATTCCTATGAGACGCCCGGTAATGCAGCAAGAATGCAAAGCCGCACACTGGCCCTGCGATTACCACACGAGACGTGGAGACGATTCCTCCAAAATCGTATCCGTAAAGTAACGTGCGTAGTCTCTCCGACTTTTCTTTATTCCCGCTCCTTGCTGTCCCGTAATGAAGCTTTCAAACTCGAATTAAAAGTTGAAAAATTGTTCTGACAACAGACAAATTGTACCCTACTGAAGTAGGGAGAGGCAGTTTGCGAGCGCGACACTCGATTTCGTAACAATGCAAACTTTTTCGACGTCCCGCCCCCGTCTCGAACCGTCGTTGTGCCTACCGAACGTATTACGTTAGTTCCGAAGAGACCGAAAACAAATTATCGGACGTTGCCTCCTCTGGGCTTCTTTATAAGTGTCTATCCGTTCGTCGTCCATCCGTTTCCACAATCACTCAGTGCAACTGGATCGGGTCGGATTTCCTCGGACCTCGAGATAACTCGTAACTCTCGTTATCGCAGGCATCGCCGATCGACAAACTTGAGGGACCTTACCTGTTTTCGCAAAAGTGGAAAAATCAAATAGCAAGATCGACTATGATTTTGTTTGTATAGCAAGAACTTTTGTTACCGTAACTAATTAATTTACTCCACCTACGGAAATTATTTTTCCGCAACAATAATTTATTTTGTTAATTAATTATTTATTTGCAATTTATTATTCATTGTTTCCTAACGATTCAAATTTTATTAAAGAACCAAGGACAATTTTTTACTTGTCAAAACCCGCGGTGCTTCTAAACGACAAATTTAATCGAATTTCGCATGATTATTTTTCGACGGTGTAAAATGAGAATTTATGCATTTATATGCACGGCCTGCAACGCGACCATCGGTAGTTTTACGGTGGACGGCTGAAGACTAAAAAAAACTCGATCAGGAGAACTTGGTCGAATTTTTTTCTCACGTAGATAATGTGTTACTTTCTGTGCTATTTTCTTTCTTACTGTACGGCGCGACTGGAGAAAGTGAAATAAGGTCGTTAGCTCGAAAGGCGCGCACCGCGTTATGTATATATATATATGTATATAACCGGGGAGGGGTGGGTTTGCCGTACTCCCCCTTACGCGGCGAAGACGTCGCAGATGCCAAGGAGGGTGGCGGAGGCCGGAGAAGGTTTGGCACTCCACGGAGCTGCGATGGAAGCAACGAACGAAATCGAAGGTGGAGAAAAGAAGGTTGCGCGGACTGAATTGTGTACTCCAGAAACCCTCCACCCCCCCTCCATCGTGTCGCGTATGCAATGAACATTTAATTGTATACCTAATGCCGCGACGTTCTCAGCGAAAGACCTCGATGGAAATATGGCGGGGATAAACGCCACGTTCGTATAATTATTGTTTTCGATAAAACACCAAAATCTGCGGTTAAAACACATAACCAGTCCATATTTATTATTTGTATTATATTTAAGACATCTTAAAAAAATTATTTTATATTAATATGGATTATATAATATCATTTATATTATATTAATTTGTATGCCAAAGACCAAGTTTTGTTATATGAGAGTGTAATGCGCGATGAAAAAAAAAGAATTCAGTGCACTGAAATTTTGTTTTTTGTTTCATTTTTAAATACAATGCAACTTTAATTTATGTTTGTGAAATCGCGCACCCTTTTAGATTTTCATATTATCACCGGCACGTTCGGATGACGAGTGGATGAAAGTGCAGCAAACCGAGCGGTCGGTCGTTTAGGGAGCTACTGACCGCTCGGAGTTGCATCCGCTGCACCAGATGCATTCACCAACACAATCGACCGAGGTTTGCATTCCGGACAGCGTGGCATATGCTCGCCGTGCGTGTGTGTCCCTCGTAGCAAGCGAGAGTGGCCACTGAGCGCCAACGAGAAGCGCGGCCCATGCCACGTAGGTGGAGCCAAATCACACGTAGATGCATCCAGAAAGAATCAGGCAGCCCGAAGCCGCTTTCGCCGATGCGCTTTTGCCAAAATATATATATTTTTTTTAAATCAAATTTATGTGTTGCGTAGGCGATTAAGGAACTTTAATAAAAATTTGACATCGTCCGCGGATCATTTATCCGTTGATTTATTGAATGATGCTCGCTTTTATTTTATTATTTTATGAAAAAATGTATTATTTTATTGTTTTGTTTTAGCTGTTGATTTATTGAACCTCGCTTCTTTTGATTTTATCAAAAAATTTATCATTTTTATCGTACATTCGATGCCACGTAGGTGCAGATAAATCACACGTTGATCCATTCAGGGAGGATCAGCCAGCCCGAAGCCGCTTTTGCCGAACCTTTATTTATCTACAATCAAATTTACATCCCGACTCGCGCTCACTACGTTCATTAGCGCGTTCACGTTGCGTGGATGATTAAGGCACTTTAATAAAAATTTGATGTCGTCCGTGGTGTCGGAAAATTAATTGTTGATTTATTGAATCCTGCCCGTTTCTATACTTGTTTTTATTTTATCAAAAAAATTACAAATAGTCTTTTTTTGTTTTTACGTATTCGTTGATTTATTGAATGTCGTTCCTTTCTATCTTTGCTTTTATTTTATCAAAAAATTTATAATTTTTATCGTCCATTCGATACCAAAGTTCCATTTTGCCCTCCTCCCAAAAATCGTGATGACCCAAAAAAAAACAAAAACTGATTTGTATATTTTGCCTGTCAGACTTTTTTTTTATCGACTGACCCGCACTGTTGCTATCCGACGACTACCGGGACCTCCTCTCGGAATAATTCTTTTCTCCCATTCTCATTCCTCTTCGGTCTCATCAGGCGAAGGGCGCAGCCCCACCTCTGGGCCCCGTGCAAAAATTTTTTAAACTCCAACAAAGGGCCCCGAACAAGTAAAAGTGGTACGTTTGAACAAAGTCGGTCCTATTGCGCGAGCTCCGCCTATGGCGTTGTTCATAAAATATTTCTCCCTCTATCGTCACCCTTAAAAAAATCGTCCATACGCGCTATGTGAATTCGGATGGTCCCAAAAGTGTCGGAGTCCCCGACGGCTTCGCGCTATAATTGGCTTTGCGAGTCCCCGTGTATGCCATACAGTAGTCTCGCGCATCGCATCGCCCTAAGCCCTTAATTAACATAAACTCCTGGCCGGCATCGAAATCTCGTTCGTCACGCACATAATCAAGCCCGTACGCTCGTCACCTTTTCTTGGGAGTTGTCGATTCGGTTTGCCCGATCAACGATGCTAGTTTGTGTTTTTATCTCGTTCAATTTTGTTCCCCAAAAGTTCTTGAAAATAAAAAAATATATATATACATATTTTTCGCAGCAATTTATATAACGGAGACTTATTTAACATTTTATATGTATTTTTTTCGGTACACCTTGCGCCTCTTTTTCAATGCGGATCGGCTACGGGTAAAGGATTAGCGGCACGGGGAGAGGGCTGCACTTTTGCCAGCCTGAATAATTTTCTTTCCACACTGCCACCGCTTTGTTGACGCAGTTTCTTCTCGACACGCAGATGCGTCGTGACGCGATAACTCGCATTTCGGGGCAGTGGTATGAAAGATGTCGGAAGATCGGACGTGTGGGAATTTTGGAAAATACCTTTGAGGTCCCATAAAAATAAAAAAAAAACACAAAAATTATTTCCGACTCATGCAAAGTTCGTAAATTGAAAACAAAAATCACGAAATCACAATGTCAAGATTCACATTATATTTTAATGTGCATCTTGAACAGCTCCATTGAACAATCAAGAATCACCTTACTTTTACAATTTTTTGTCAAAAATGCACGATTCACACGAAAAAAAATCGCGCTGCTCTGTGAATAAGAAATGTTCGATAAATGTGCAGATCACTTTTAGTGTGCAGTATAGTGAAATTCAGTTAGTCGGAGGTGGTTAAGAACCGCAGGACCAAAGTATATGCATGAGCCATTATAGGGGCGAAGGAAGCTCTGAATGAAATTCCTCGAAGAACGAGTTCTTAATCAGCGTAGAGAGTTGACTGAATGGGTCCGGAATCTACCCGACGAACAATCCAGATTCACATTAATTTAACCATTTTATTAAAAATTCACAGGCGACCCTAAAAGAAATTATTGACGTTTCTGAACAAGAATTGTGCCACAAATATTCAAATCATTTTTACTGTGCAGAATGGTGAAATTCAGTAAGCTAGAGAGCGTTAGGAACAACAAATAAGGTTTAACGTTCAATGACACGTGTTCATAAGTAGGAATGTAATTTCTCATCTATATACTCATATAGATCAGCAATTACATTGGTAGAGTAGTACGCGAGCAATTACATGAGCACAGTAGTACGCGAGTAATTATGGGGGCGAACGATGCTGGAAGTTCTCAATGAAATTCCTCTTGGAACGAGTTCTTAATCAACGCAGAGAGTTGATTGTACGGCTCCGGAAATCCGATCTCCCCCGTCGAAAGGATACGACTCTTTTATATTTATTATTTTATCGTTCCTTAAGTCTTCTGGGTTCCGGAAATTTTTTTTCCAAGCGTTTGTCTTTTTTGTCGAGGAGCGGCCGACCCCGAAGTGGGCCCGGGCATGCACGTGACGTGCCGAAGCGAATGGAAGGAGGTAGGGACAGGAACGGGCCCGAATGAAAAAAGAACGAAGAGGACAGTCGGACCGCGGCCCGGAGGGAGGGAGACTCCGTTGAAGCGTGTGGGAAACCGGCCGGTGGTACGATATATGCAAATAAGACGTTTGGACCCTGGAGGGGCAATGCAAAAAAATGCCAACATTCACGTGGCATTGTGCTATCCCGCTTCCCATAATAGGCCAGCGTGGCACGGATCTTATGTAAATCGGGCGCGCAGTAGCCTTATTCTCTTCTTCGTTCTCGTTTCATCGCTCCCCTCTTCCTTCCTCCGAGATGAAAGAGTCTTACTGGTCATGAGACGTAGATAAAAAAAAGCAGACTGGTCGTCGTTCCTATCCGTTGGGAAGCTTTTCTACGACGAGTGGTCCGGTTCTCTGTTAATTCTTCGCACAGAATTCATTTTCATGAAATTATTTTTATTTTTTTTTCTAATCTTAATTGACTTTTGAGCGGAAGGAACGCCATACGCGAAAAGGTCGCTTCCGGTTTGAAAATCTCATTTTCACTCGGAGATGACGTCATACACGAAAACTTCACTTCTGGTTTGAAAACCCCATTTTTCAACCAGAGATGACGTCATACGGGAAAATGTCACTTGAAATCTTACTTTTCAACGGGAAATGACGTGTTACTGGAAAACGTCACTTTCGGTTTCAAAATCTCATTTTTCAACCGGAAGTGACGTATTTTCGGTACGATGGCTCTTCCGGTCAAAAAATAAGATTTCCCGTATGACGTCACTTCCGGTTGAAAAGTGAGATTTTCAAATCGGATGTGACGTTTTTCCGTGTGACGTCACTTCCGGTCAAAAACCAAGATTTGCAAACCGGAGGTGAGTTGCGATCTTGAATGTGTCTGTTCAGTGAAAACGAGAAACGAAGGAAAATTCACGAAAGTCATATTATTTCCGTAAATTGAAAAAGCCACCCCATTCTGCCTAAAATCCTCTTCAGGCCCGCTGTCGAAGAGTCAAACGGGATAAATAATCAAAGGTACGACAAATTTATCATGCAGAGATTTATCTCAATTATCAATTGTCGGAGGCGAAAGTACAATGCATTTTGTATTTGCGTGATTGCAAAAAATAATCGCGCCGCTCCTAGAATGTTTCCTGTTCGAGATAAACGAGGTTGGTGTCTATCTCGTGTCCGAGACGGTGTCCCAGCTCCTCGAGTACGCCAACCTGGATGCGATCCACATCTTCCGCCGGGCAATAGTCGTCCTCGCTGGATCTGAAATACAACAAAACTGGTTTCACACGGGAATCGTTTTCGTTCGTTCGTTTAGTTTTCTATGGGATTTGGATCTACGCGCTTTAGTCTGAAGGAAGCGAATAATAATCGCGGGTCTATTTCCGGTCGGAGGGGCGTGCGAAATTGTGGCCGAACGGAAGTAAAAGAATGAGGCATGCAAAAAAAAAAACACATTTCTGACCCCCGCAGCGGCGACATCCGGCGGAGCGCCGCGTCGTCCGCATTGCTGTTAGAGTACAGCACGGCGGGTGCGGGGATGCGCGAATGGATCAAGACGAAGAAGAAGAAAACGCGGAGGGGAATTCTATGGGGTAGCTCACTGTGGACTCTCTAAAATCGATTCACTTTAAACCCGCGGTGTCAAACTTTCCTCGTCGACGTCGTCGGATGGCGCCAGCGTGTCCATCCGTTTAAAAAAATTGCGATCAGGATTAAAAAAAAAATTTTATAGAAATAAATTTCCAAGATCGTGGCATTACAAAATAATTCTTTTCCCCTTGAATTCTATAATTTTTAATGAGAATCTCGAAAGTAACGTGGACCGGAATGAATTCCGCAGTTAACTTTTCATCGAATGAAATTTTATTGGACCCGATTTAGAAAAAAATTATTGACGATTGTAGAATTACGAAAGTAAAAAAATATAAATCATATTTATATTATAATATTATTCATATTACATTATTATATTATTTATTAACCCCGCGACTTGACAGCTTTCAATATCGTATAGTATATCGTAAATAAAAAATATTCATGTAAGTTTTTGGGTTACTCAATGTAAAACAGGTAACAAAATGTGACTACATTAAACAGTGTAATTCCACTGTAAAGTCAGCAGGGTGGTTGAACAGCGATCAGCATTAAAAAAAAAAATTGATAAAAATAAATTTCCAAGATCGTCCTTTTTTATTCGTGGCATTTAAAAAATTCTTTTCCACTTGAATTCTATAATTTTTAATGAGAATCTCGAAAGTCACGTGGAACTGAATGGATTTCGCAGTTAACTTTTCATCGAATGAAATTTTATTGGCTCGATGAAGAAAAAAATTTATTGACACGTTTGTACAGTCACGAATGTAAAAAAATATAAATCATTATATTTGAAATATAAAATATATTCGTTAACTTTCAGATCAGATGAAATTTGATTGGAACCGATTTAGAAAAAAATTATTGTCGATTGTGGAATTACGAAAAAAAAAAAAATATTGGATTTTTGAATATAAAATATTTATCGCGTTACTTTCGATGCTCCCATCTATTGGCGAGAGTCTCAAGTTTTTCCTGCTGTACTGAGTTACACAGGAGTACACATTTGTGCACCCCTATGCGAGGGGTGCCCCCCCATCCGGCGAGCATGGGAGGGGCTACGAATGATCCCGAGGACCGCGAACCCACCCCTCGGCCTGGCCTAACCCCCGTCAATTTTCCCTTCGTACCTCCCATTCGGTCGGCGATTCGTTGCTAAATTCAGGTTCTGCAGTGACAATCTACCCTGTTGCGACTCTCAACCTGCGTTCATCGGTACGATTTAATTATTTTTGTAATATAAAAAAAATGGTCTAAATTTGTATACACATGTACGCACATAAAAATCGTTACAAATAATAACAATTAATTAGACTCACCTAGAAATCGTGACGATGGTCGGCGGAGCCGGCAGAGCTGTGAGAAAAGATCTGAAAGTTCCGGTGATGAGCCGATCGAGATCGTTCTGGCTCGTCACGTGATGGGGAAGATCGGTATCGTCTCTGGTGCAGCCAGCATCGTGCACGCTCATCCAGTCGATCTCCGAGTCCGCGTAAACGCTTGTGACTTCCCGGAAGATGCGCTCAGCGGCTTCAAACCTACAAGCGTAAAATTATGAAGATAAAACAATGTATTTATTTTGAACAGAAAGCGATATAAAAATAACGATCGTACTCGTATGGAAAACTGGTATTGGATTCATAGAAAGTTTTTTTTTTAACTCATTGATGCGAGCATATTTTACAGGTTTCATTCCACTAATGAAGTTTTTGTTCGACAGCAACATGAATTTTAATAAGGATAAAAAATGCCCTACAGAAAGTACACATTAAATTACATCATCTGATTGAAATAAATCCCTTAAGCTCCATCCGCGGCTTACGACTCGCGTGCTGTCCCAATCGCACGTTTTGCGCATTCGAGTTAATGAATTTTGGGCAATATTGTTATTAAAGTACCAGTTTTTTTGCAATGAATATTCGGCAATGGAAATAAATTCTGACAACATGAATTCTTAATAGGCATTAAAATATGCCCGCTAGAAGGTACACAAAATTTCAGCTAATTTAATAGTACATTACGATACTAGTGCGAAAAACTTTTTCTCAGTTCTCAGTCAGAAAACGTTTTTCGCCCGAATATAGTACAAAGTCTTATTTCGCAAGGTGTGAAAATGGGGGTTTTCGCGAAGCGTGCGTAAAACCGCCATTTTCCCACCGAGTGATATAAAATAAAATGACATCACCAGATTAAAATAAATTGCTCATGCTCAATACGTGGTTTATGAGTTGTGTACATTTTGAGCACTGGAGTCAACGAATTTTGTTAAATTTTTTATTAAAGTACCACATTTTTCGTTGCAACGAATATTCGTCGTGACTTTCTGTTTCGGGAATAAATTATGGCCAGGTGCTGAAGAACAATTAAGTACCGGCGTACACAAGATGCGAGCATTCTCGCTGACGCACAAACTACTTGTCTTACGGACAAGCCGCCACGAGCACAGTTACACCGGTAATTCGCTTCACTGCTGTGTGCGCACTTCAACGTACTATTTAAACTCTTTTTTCTTCGTCCTCGTCTCGAGCACCTTCCGGAGGAGGCGCCGGCCTTGCAAATTTCTTTTTCTCTCTTTTCCCCCTGAATATTAATTACTAGCCGATCGGGCACACCTGCCGCAGGAGCTGCTGTGGCCCGCGTAACTATCCAGGTTACACGTTTCGCAAGTATCTCGAGCGTTGATCACCGAGATGATCTTTTGCCGATCTTTGCGAGAGATTGCATCGGCAAGCAAATGTGCCAAGAGCGTTTTCTTCTTTGTGCCAAGATGTGTTACTCTTCGCTCGTCCATCGTCGAAAAACAATCATTCGACGAATTGGACGATAATTATTTCTCCAAAAAGTGGCTTCACCTTATTTCTGATCTCGTATAGAAGGCATTTTTCCGACGGTGATATTTTTCGTTCGAATTTGTCTGAAAGTGATATTTGCGAAACATATTTTAATAATAAATTTTAGTGCGTTGGGGATTCATCGGGTCTTGATGAGACCCTGAAAAATTCTTTTCCGGATTCACCGATTTATCCAACAAATGGCTTCACCTTAATTCTGATTTTTGATAAAAGACATTTTGCGAACGTGATATATATATTTTTTTAAATTAAATTTTACGTTCCCGTTTTATTAAATTTCACGTAATATTTTTCGTTCGAATTCGCTGCAAAATAATCTTTACGAAAGATATTTTGACAATAAATTTTAGAGCTTTAGATTAATAATTTAGACAATAAATATCAACTCTCCCAAATTCTTCTTTTAGACAGAGGTATGGATTTATGTAAGTAATTCTAAACAATTCCTTGCCATTTATTTTTGCATCCACGAAAAAGAAACTACACAAACTTCTCCATCATGATAAAAACTATGATTTTTTTTACAGAGAAAAAGTTAAATTCTTCTCAAGTATTTAATCTGGGGCAAAAAAGTACGAGGAAGCAATGTGCGAATTTCATGAACATTTTTTTTCCTTCAACTGTGCGGTGACTGTGCGAGCACACTGTGTGGGGCTGGAGTTTGGTGCGCGCTCTTGGAGGAGATGATTGGATGAAAGAACAAAGTCATGGACAGCGGGGAACGAGAGTGAGACCGAAATGAACGAATGCGATAGGACAATGGCCCGCGCCGGTGAAAAAACAGTGGATAAATGTGCTGGATATAGAAAGGAGGGAGGCAACGGGGAACTACTGCCATCATTACCGAATGGGGGTAAAACCCCCCCTCGGTATATTTACCGATAAGGGGGTTATATTCAAATGGCGTCGAAGTAGAGAAGATAGGCAGCGGGAAAGGCAGAAGAGAAAAAAAATGGCTCGATATTGGTGCGGGAATAATGCTCGGCGGAACGACGAGGACGGAACGACAGGGGTAGTTGCAGGGGATGGTTTTTTTTGCCTCGTGACGCTTCTTCTTACCTCTCGGCCGAATCGGCGAAGAGACTGCGACTGCGTATACGTTATATTGTACGGGAGACAGAGACCGGCTGGTATAATGTAACGTAATCAGATGATCAATTATTAAAGCGGGAGCAAAAAACAACGAGGGTTGACAGGAGGAGCGGGAGCGTATATATAACATGCAATATGCCAGTCCGGTGAGAGACAGAAGCGAGTCTCGAGGGCCTTAGAAAGTCGTTAATACCGGTTTTTTTTTTGCTCCGATTTTTAGATAATGTCCCGTGGCCCTCGTTTGCCCTTGTCAGAATTTACTGATAGAATTTTTTTATATTTTTTTAAAATGAGTCAGAACTACTTCTTTTGGCTTTTGCGTTCTGCAACGTTAGACAACGTGACTGTTATTCTGAATATTTTCGGGTTGATGGAAAGAAATATTTTTTTAAGCTGCCTTTAAAAAAATTCATTTCTAAAAAAACTACATCTCTAAAAAGTGCATTTTCAAATAACTTAATTTAAAAAATGCATTAAAAAAAAATGTTTTTTCGCTACATTAAAAAGAAACTGCATTTAATAAAATATTTCTCTTTGATTTTTCTGTAATAAATTGGTGTCATGATATATCTCGAACGTAATGAGTTTTCTTTATCAGCTGTCGATATTATGTACCAAATCCGAACTGCCCATGTCACCGGTGTAGTTTTTATAGCGTTTGCAGCAATAAATCAGTCTGCTTCACCGTGCGGACTCGATATAATCAACCGCACCCATAATCCCCAGGTCGGCTCTTCATACGCGCCCGTAGGAGCGAAAAAATAAAGATACATCGGTAACCGGATCTCCGAGGCATTGTCTCCATGATCCCGAACAAACGTGATTTCGCCTGTGTTTAAGGGACGACGGTTAGGCGCTTCTCGAGCTTCGTGACGAACAATACAAACTTAGATATTATTTTAAACCGCCGACTCGACTAACACACGGAATACAGAGTCGATGCCGATAAATAATATAATAACATTAAAAAATTTGTCGAGACTGAAAAATATACAATCTCATTAAATTACGTTGAATTTCACAATTTTGCAATACCGTAATGTATATCTCCATCATATTGATGATCTCATACGGATATTTGCTGGTGGTTGCAAATTACGAAATTAGAAACGATACATTTTTTGTTCTATTACAATATCTAGAAATTTCAGCATATTCTATAAGAACAAAAAATATATTATTTTTATTAATGTATTGTATTATTTATATTATTATTTTATCATATTTATATTATATTATTCATATTACATTATAACATTATTTATTAATCCCGCGACTTGACAGCTTTCAATATAGTATAGCATATGGTAAATAAAAAAAATTCATGTATGTTTTTGGGTTACTCAATATAAAACAGGTAACAAAATGTGACTACATTAAACAGTGTAATTCCACTGGAAAGTCAGCAGGGTGGTTGAACAGCGGGAGTGTAGCGTTAAAATGTCAAGTTCGGATTGCAGGTATCGTTCGACGCGAGGAAGGACGGATGAACGAAAATTGGTACGTGCACCACAGCAGAGTGAGTGTTGTACCTGTCGATAGCAGTTGGCACGTGCCATACGTTGAAAATACGTCGATTAACTCGAGCCAATAACAGGTAAAAGGTAGAAAAAAAAGGTTGGCCCGGGTTTCCGAGGCCCGTTCTCGCCGAACGATGTGGCAGGTATCGGAGCGATCAACAGGAGGGGTTCGAACCAAGCCAATCAATAGATATTCATCCCCATCGGGCCGTTCCCGCTTCCCATTCACTGAAATCGGTGTGCATTCAGCTACAACCTGCACCCAATGTTACCTGGCTGTTGCAGGTCCTACTGTTACTATCCGTCATTCTACGCTTCTGTAACACTGTCAACGTTTACGGGACGAGCCGAAAGCTATGACACGAATGGATGACCCTAATTTTCGGACGGCACCGATCGCGCTGTTGGATTTCGTGTGTTTTTGTAATCATAGACAGTTAAAAATAATTTCGTAAACCACAAAGTTTCGTATAAATAATTTTGTTAAATACGTTACCAACTCGTTTGTTTCAGTACTCAATAACATGTCCTTTTTATTTCCCGTGTCAACAATTTTAGGTTGGACCTTTGTTTCTAAAACTACAGCCGGATGGTGGTATCGAAAAATTATCAAATACTAAAATGTGGACGTTCGTGGACAATAAGTTGTAAAAAAGTGCAAACTTATTTTTACTGTGTATTAAAAATCGTGTCTTTCTGACCATCAGCACGCGGTGATACACCGATTATAGTGATTGACTGGGAAACGGGGGAATATGGCTCGGGCCATATATCATTGATTTACGTGTTAATCGAGGTGGGCCATATTCACCACTTTTGCCCTACGCCCTTGTGCTTCTCAGCAGTCGATGATAATGACTAGATGTAATCACTCGCATCTTTCGTGTTTCAAAATCGGTTAAAACATTCATAGCTGCCCTTAGAGAACACTGGCAAAAATATTGGAAGATCGAGAATCGCTAAAAGGCCATTAATGGCACTGAAACGCACGACCGGAAGTCAAAAAATAATCAGAAAAAAAGTCCCTTATTGCAAACAATTTGAGTTACATAATCGTAGTTTACTAAAATAGTTGATAATAACCATAATCGTAAAGTTAACAAAGAAAATAAAGATAATCGTAAGGTTTCCTAAAATAAAATTAAGCATCGTCGCCAAGATCCAATTATTCCAATTAATTCCCGTTTACAATTTAGGCTGGAAGAGCAGAGCTCGAAGGGAAATGCTTCTCGAGCAGCCACCGCGGGGTTGCTGCTCGAAGTTAAAGAATAATTAGAAAAAAATGTCTCTTATTGCAAATAATTTGAGTTACATAATCGTAGCTTACTAAAATAGTTGATAATAACCATAACCGTAAAGTTAATAAAGAAAATAAAGATAATTGTAAGGTTTCATAAAATAAAATTAAGCATCGTCGCCAAGATCCAATTATTCCAATTAATTCCCGTTTACAATTTAGGTTGGAAGAGCAGAGCTCGAAGGGAAATGCTTCTCGAGCAGCCACCGCGGGGTTGCCCGGGTCCCGTCGCGCGAAATTAGCATTCGTCGGCCGGCCCGACTTAATTAGGTTACACGGGCCGAACGGGTTCAAGTTCACACGCTTCATTAAAAATTCCTTCGGGCTACGGTACGGTAGGAAGCTTACAATTGCCTGCATTCTATAGTTCCCCGGTGCCTTAATTTCTGTCGCAATATCATACAATCCGTGCCTTATCCTCGTCCGAAAGTGTTTCGCATCGCACTCCAGTTTGATCTCGTTTCTTCGTTCGCGCGCTCATATACATATCCTTCCGGTTTTCACGGACTGGCATCAACGCGGAAGTCAAATGAAATTAGAATACCACTTACACGGGCACGAAAATTTATGTGATACTATATATGCGTCCCATCCATCGCCCTCCTTTCTCGGGTTAACGAGGGTGAGACCCCAATGGCGTTCTTTTTTGTTCTTCCTTCGGCGTTCCAGGTGCCATGGCTGCTGGCTCTTCTCGAGCCCGCGAACATCTCAAATTATTATTCGTCGACGCGTTTACGACGTCATATGCGCTCTCGACTATACCTAGACCGGATCTCTGAATCGTTATCCGTCTCCTAATTTTTTCCTGTTAGTTTATTTTTTTCTTCTTATTTCGAAGGGAATCTGATGAATCTTACATACTTTGGGCAGTTGTTTGTCCAAACCAGAAATTCGTCACTTTCAGTTTGAAAATCTCATTTTTTGACCGCAAGTGGCTTATTTTGTGTATGACGTCAATTGCGGTCGGGAATTAGATTCTCAAACCGTAAGTGACGTATTTCCGGTACGAAGTCACTTCCGGTTGAAAAAATGAAATTTTCATACCGGAAGTGAAGGATTTCTGGTCGGAGAATTCAAACCGGAAGTGGTGTATTTCTGGTTAAAAAATGAGATTGTTAAACCCGCTAGTAATAAATAAAGTCGAAAGAAGAAGCGTTATTGAAAAAGCGTTCGTAGAAATATCAGTATGTGATATATATAAATGCAGTCGTTAAGTACACAATACTTGGCCTGTGATATGTATTGAGCGGGAAGAGGTAGGAGAAATACCGAATAATTAATGTTCAGTTCCTAGAAAGGCCAATCATCCGTTTATCCTTTCAGTTGGACGACTGCCATATAGTTTTCATCGAATTACTTCCGGTACTGTTGGAATAACTGAAAGCAATTAGGTCTCCGGTCTATTTTCATCGAGAAAATAAAGCAGACAGACGGATGAGAGAGGCCGGGACGAAGAAAAGATGTATACATATATAATAGTCGTCCGAGCGGATTCTTGTGCAAAGAATTTCACAGCCGCACGGATAAAAGTTTTTCATATTTTTGTCATTTTTTTCTCACAGTATTTCGAACACGTTATTATATTTCAATTTTTTATCAGCATCAAAATCATCTCCGAAATTATCACTACGAACGAATCAGTGAATTAATATATGTGGTCCGACGGTTGACTTTTCGTTCTGGTTTTAGATTATTTTTCTAACGGTAATAATTGATTTCTATACCTCCTAATTGAGAGTCAGTTTACCTAGAAACAATATATTTGTAGTATTTTATCAACCATGTCATTTACCGAATTCTGTCGAATAATTAATGTAAAAAACTGCACTGTGAAAAAAATTGTAAATTTAATGCGTAATCGTGATGAAAAATTAATACACTTTTATAGTGAAATTAAGTAAATGATTAAATTTAAAGTACTTTTAGTAACGTTTTATTAATTTTTTAAAAGTAAAATTGAATTAAATTATTAAAAGTATTTCTGAAGATTTTAATATACTGTACGTTAATTTTTCATCATAATTGTACACGAAATTTAACAGTTTATATATAAAAACTACCAGTACCAGTGCATTAAATTTCGTACGAATTTTTATTAAGTGTCATTACGTGATTGTAATGACAACACCTTCGCGGAACGGCAATATATTTTTATATCCAATCCTACTTCGGTCCCCGTTCCAGAGAACTCGCTGCAGTAACTGCAATATCGACGCTTTGATTAACTTCCGACCGTCTTCAATTATTAAGCCTCCTATCATTTATTACAATATTATCGGACCGGAGCCGCGCAGCTTCGCCTCGACAGGATTCGCCCAATTAGCTCATTCGCGGCAGGACACCCGCCACGTCGGCGATGGAGCGCAGGAAAAAAAGAAGAATGTCGAGACGTCCTGCGGGCAAATCGCTCGTTGAAAAAAAATCCTTTTAATATGCAAATAACCTGCAGACTCACGGAGTGCTTCTCCACTCGCAATTACATTAATTTTCGAATCGAATTTCAAATAAAACTATCGGTTTTACGATTTCCCAGTGATCAATTGTCCGGCGACGTGGTGAAGAATTTTTAAACGAACGTTCTCATGGCACCTGCAACGAAAAAAACGAATGCCAAACGTGCTGACGGCCTCGGAGGGAACAGACGATTATCGCGGCCTCCATCGCATTTTTTTAATCCCTCTGCACCGGAGCTATAATTAAAGGTCCGACCTTGATTCGGGGATATCGATGAGATCGAAGGATATTGTCTATATTGTCTATTGTCAGCTGATAATGAGTTCACAGGCTGGGCTACGCCGTAGACTCGTCCGGCTTTTTTTCTTCCGTTTAGAGTACCGGACGGAAATAAATATTAAAGTTAAGAAACGTCAAAGTTTGCCCAAAACTACAAAACCCGCAAGAAAATCAGTCGCGTCAGGATGATGAATTAAGTAGGTAAATATTATACTATACTATACTACTATATTGACTATATTACTATATTTTATTTTATATTGACTATAATTTTGAATTTAAAAAAATTGAATACCAGTTTCATAA
>JAPYZD010002275.1:0-16471 GCA_030522725.1 Ichneumoninae sp. B BG-2022a | reverse complement strand
AGACAATGCTTCCTCATAGAAGAAGCTTCACGAATTTCAATTTTCAACTTTTATGAAGAAGCGATATGAAAATTTCAATTTTCAGCTTTTATGAGGAAGCGATTTGAAAATTTCAATTTTTATGATATATAATAATAATTATTATTATTAATTGTGATAATGGTATATATTTTTTTTTATTGATTCGAATCTCGCAACTGCTCGAGACCTGTCAGATACGCGAATTCTTATTGACATATAACAATACCTCTTTTTATTACAATTTAAGAATTACAACATTTAGTGTCGAAATCATTTTATGTCCTACAAGTGTTCTCCAAAACGTTCGAACGTGTCGATTTTCGAGACAATTCGGGGGTGGGATCCCAATGATATATTTCGTTGATGTTATGTTAACCCTAGAACTCATGTATGGGGTACAAAAGTACCCCAGACGATATTCAAACTGCACTCCTAACATAGATATCCTAACATAGATTGACATTATCGGCTTAGGACTTCCACGATAATTTAGTTCCTTAATTTGAGAATGTGCGGAGGCCGGTAGTAGTCTCAGGTACTCGCTGGTTGTCGCACAGGACGCCAACGCACCGCGCCCGGGGTACCAAAATACCCCAGTCTAGAGTTCCCGTTCATGTTTTACGTAAGTAAGTGTTTTTTTTTGTTAGGACTGTCGAATGTAAGTTACTATTATATAATTTGGACGTATATTGTCGGTTTTTTAATCATTTTTTATAATTTTTAATAATTTTTTATAAAAATGTTTAATTACCTACAATTTTTCAAGAAAAATAAATGTTAAAACCCATGTAAAACCGTTTGCGTTTTCATTGATTGTTTCCATGTTACAAATTTTCCACTTTTCCCTATTTTCAGATGTCGAAAGAAATAGACTTTTTGAATGGAATGCAATGGGACAGTTTTGTTCCTAATAGCCTAATGTGACCCCTGTGAAATGAGTTTTGAGATTTGAAAATCGGATCATTTTTTTTAAAAAACCACCATTTTTTTCACACAAAGTGCGGTTTTTGCAAAGTTTCATTCCGTTTTGGGCTTTAAAGATGATTTGTACCCCCTAAACTTTAATAAAATCAAATTTACTGCATACCATTTCCTTCCTTATGAAAAAACGAAGAGATTCATGTGCGGCAAAACCCATTTACTTCTCATAGGACCCTTGTACGATGAAGAAACGCGTGGGGATATACGTACCCCGGACATGTGTTAGAAGGTCGAAAAAATTATACATGGGTTCTAGGTAGTACCCTATATAATACTATCCTAATGCAACGAGAACATTACACTACCGTAATGCGACTCACGTTATTTATTTGATACATTTTTCAACAAGTCATTTTAACCGATTCGTCACTTATGTGCGTCGTCTTTGCATTCCCTTTAACACCACGAGCCTTGATGCCATCGAGCTCGTGTCATATTTATTAATCATGTAATTAAATTGATAGTTTCCAATCAAATCAATTTTTGTTCTTCCCTAGTTTTATTTGTGCTCCTGCCGGGATCGCACGAAATTTTGGATCGCCAGTCATTACGTTATCACTAATAATACAATCATATTATTCATTAACAAGATATAACAATCATTAATTATATTCATTATTTATTACGTCATGCATGGAATTCCTGGTAAGATAGAAAACACCGCATATACTAGGTGGATGAACATGCACATTTATTATTCGAATAAAATCTGCAAGAGTGAAGAACTAATGACCCCTTGACTTAATATAACTATTATTGTTGATTGAGTGTTGAGTAATCAATATGTTCAATACTTCGCCGAAGTTTTCCACAGCATTAGGGTAGCTATGTCGCTTCGAGCACATTTCGCATAAGTTAGAGAAAAATAAGAGAATTGCAAATACTTCTCGCTGGTATAAAAATAAAAAAAACGTATGCTTACTAAAATACTGAAAAGATTAATTTTGCATAATAATAATTCCAAAATGTTATCAAATTAATCAAAAATTGATTGTTTAACAAATTATCGGCAACGAGACTTTTTTTTATGAAAATGAGTCGTTCATTTTTCTGAATATATATGAATTTTTTCAGATTTTTCAATTAGCTTTGATTTTTTTTTTTATAGAAAAAATGTGTGAAAAAACAAAAATCAAAACTAATTGAACAATCTGAAAAAATGCATATCATCAATTTGTTAACAACATTTTGGAATTATTATTATGCAAAATTAATATTTTCAGTACCTTTAATATACATGCATTTTTTCAGATTTTTATACCATCGGGAAGTACTTGCAATTTTTTCGCGAACTTATGCGAAATGAGCGCGAAGCGACATAGCTACCTTGAACATGAGATAAAATATGTTGTCACTAATAGCACAACGATACGATACTGGTCCTTCACCTATCGTGATGCTCGCTATCTCGTTCCGTGTAGCTTCTTCCTGTACATTGATCCAAAGACCTATCTGTAGAGTGTTTATCTACGTATCTTCTTCCTGACCTCCCATCTGTGTGCTTTTCCCGAGACTGGCCATATCTGCGCCTTCCTTCTAAGTACCCGCCTATGTTCCTACCTCGCGACTCTGTTCTATTACTTCATTACTTTCAATCTGCTTTTGATGACCCAGTTTTTTCGATTACATCAGCTGAGAAAAGAACGCAGAAAGTGAATATAATAAAAAATATTAGACGTAACGTTAGATGGCAAAACATCTGCTGAAGAAATATTTGAGATATTCCATCCGATATCGAACGGTGAATAGTCGACCCTCTTCAAAAAAGTTGCAATTTCACCACAATTCATGATTATTTACAAGTGGTTCTTGTCAATTTTTTCAGGAATTTGGGATTGTATTTTTTTGAGATATCGAAAAATTGAACGTTTTTTTTAAATCCCTATATCTTAACAACTGTTAGTCGTACAAGAAAACGTTTGCGATATAAAAGCTGCAGTTTCAAATGAACTTTTGAAAACAAAATGTTATAGATTTTTTTAAAGCAATAAACGTCTATTTCGATGAAAAATAGACAACTTTTTCAGCCAATACGTCATGTTCAAAATTCAACTTTTTATTTGCAAAAAAATAAAAATATTATTTCTAAGTTCGTGGTCACTGGTCCATTGTCTACCCCTGCCCTAATTGTCTACGTTGTATTCCTCAGACTCGGAACATAACGGACAGGCATTACTCATATCTTTCTCCTTATCATGTATTTTTTACTTTCGCAGCTACTTATGCGATTTGGGACTTTTCTTGGGATTACCGGTTGCTCAGGGTCAGTTTGGTCAGTTCCCTGTCTCCCAGAATCGTTACTTGTAACCGTGGTAGGCCTATCAAACCAAGCGACCGTGAACAGCGACCGAAGAAGCAACCCTAAAACCGACGACGGTTTGGTGCCAAAAATTAACTACACTAACGACCGCCGAAGCGACCATTCTGGCGACATTCTTTTGCCGCATTTCGGCAGTGAAGTGGCTTCTTTGATGGTCGACCGAACAAACGACCGTAAAAGCAACCGTCTAGATATAAGCTTTTTGACGATCGGGATGAGCTTTTCTAGACGGTTGCTATTACAGTCGTTTATTCGGTCGCCAATCAAACAAACGACTTCATTGCCAAAACACGGAAAAAAATGTGTCGTCAGAGCGGTCGTTTCAGCGGTTATTAGTATGCTTAATTTTTGCAACATAACAACCGTCGCTTTTAGGCTCACACCGAAACGAACTACTAAAGGTCCGGTTGTGACTACTGGAGGTTTAGCAGTTACTACTGGCATTGCAGTAGTTACTACACATATAGTTACGCCTCATCAGCCAGTAGTTATTACTGGGGACTACGTGGTTCTTGCGTCAGTAATTACTACTTATAAGCAGAACTACTGGAAACCGCGGGAATTCCTAGTAGTTAACTACTGGACACTCATAGTAGTTTCGAATATTTAACATGTGTAGATTTATAGTAGTTTCGGGTAGTTAACTACTCAGTGATGGTTACCTACTCAATATACTCAGTAATGTTGAGTAGTTAACTACTCCAGAATTGCAGTACTTTTCAGTAGTCTGCCAATTTAGCACTGGGCAGTACTTCAGTAGTTTATTAATAGTTAACTACTGGATACTACCAGTAGTATTTTTTCAATAGTTTTAAGTGAGAGGGGTCGCTTCTTAGGTCGCTCAGTATGCCAAGGAAGAATCGCAGTCAGGAAACATAGCAGACCCGGCTGCATTTTTTACATCTTGTATATAACAGTTACACTGACTGCATATAACAATTGAAACATTACATATTAGTCCCTTGTTATATACCCTCTATATACCAGAAGAATAACATTGTTACATTACATGTAACTTCCATATTATATTGCCGTAATAAAATGTGTTCACTGGGATGTATATATGTAAAGGTCGCCTTTCGATATATCTGAATAGGCTTTTGGTCCGTTTGTTCGAAGTTAATTATCTCTGCACTTTACATTTATTTTCCTAATTCATCGCTACGAACACACTCCCCCAACCACAGAACTACTGTGTCAAATTCTGTCAAGAGACATGAGCCGTTCTGACAAACACGGGAGACAACGAAAAGAGCAAAATCGGGAGGCCTCAGTGAAACGCGTAGCTCCCGTATTTTTGCCCTAGCGGGCAGTCGGGAGTTGACAAAAGAAAGTTTACGTAGACCTTAAAGTACCGTTTCTTTTCAGTAAAAAAACATATAAAATATTAATCGTCCATTCACTTCCCTGGTGAAAATATTTCTCTGACAATTTGTTTGAAAAACTCTAAAAGGACCGTTTCGGTGATTTTCATCAATTTTTCAAGATTTTTATCTGATTTTCTCTGCTCCGTGTTAAATATCTCTGCCATTTTCTCCGCACAACCTCCAGCAGTCTCAATATATCAAAGAAATTCAGAGAATTTTCCGAAAAATTCTGGATACCTCTGATGTTTTTCTGATAAAGTAGGTTAAGAGAAAAGACGAGTCTTTTCTCATATCTACTCATTCTGTTACCCGAATGAACAAGAGAATTTTTCAGAGAAAATACGATTTATTTTCTGAAAAACTGCGATTTCATCGGGTAATGTATGTTTAGAGAATTTCAGAGAACTTACGAGGAAAATGAACGAATCCTTTTTATTAAAAGAGAAATTCAGGTTTTCTGTAGATTTGTTGAACAATTTTATTTTTCATCAATTTGTTAATAAAATTTTCGAATTATTATTATGAAAAATTAATCTTTTCAGCACCTTTAACATACTTGATTTTTTCAGATTTTTATACCATCGAGAAGTGTTTGCAATTCCCTCTTATTTGTCTGAAACTTATGCGAAGTGAACACTATTCGGAAGGACTACCTTAACTGGGGCTCTGAGGACCCTAGCAGACCCGACCACTGCGAAAATCACAATTTTTCGCGGTAGTTTTCACCACGGTGGTTTTGTGAAAAAAGTTTACGAAGTATTGTGTCGGAACCACTACGCAAACCAGTGCTCCACGATATTCATTTTGAATAGTGGTTTCGACGGTATTGACGACGGAATAACCCACCAGCCACTCACATTTCATTTCACGGTCATTAATACGTACCGAAAAAAGGTTTAGTAATATTGAAAAAAAATTGTTTGAATTATAATCATGAATTATATAAATTTAGGATACATTACTATATTACGCATTTCGGAGAAAAAAATAGACCTAACGACGTAAAGTTGGTCTCGAATCCGGGACCTTTCGCATGGTAGCTTGGAACCTTAACGCTACACTACCGCCTATCATTGAATGATTCTCATCCCTAGTAAGATTTGATCATAGCAAAAGTTTTCTTATCTGAACCCTGGTGAAAATATTTCTCCGATTATCTCTGAAAATTAATGTTATTATTAATGTTTACAGAATTTAAGTTTCCACTTATAGATCTGCTTCTATATAATATAAGATGACATAAAAATATATGTATCAATTTCGTTTTTAAATTGGTTCAATGTCTCTGCTTCTACTGCACTTTCCGGTAGCGCGTTCCACGCGTCCACCACTCTATTGCACAAAGCATGTTTCCACGAGTTCTTTTGGAAAGGCCGTTTCTCCAGTTTGTATTGGTGTCCCCGAAGATTGCGGTTTGTGGGTCGGCTGAACAGATCCTCCCCATCTACCATGTAGTGCCCGTTGAGGAGTTTGAAGGTTTCTATGAGATCCCCTCTCTCCCTCCTGTCCTCCAATGCTGTGGGTGCAGCCTCTCCATCCGCTCGTAGTATGTTAAATCTCGGAATCCGTGTACCACACGGAGCTTGGTCGCTCTCCGTTGTACCCTCTCCAGTATCGCAATGTCCCCCCAAAGTATGGCGACCAGATCACGTTCGCGTATTCGAGAATTGGCCGAACATAGATCTTGTAAATTTTCTCGAATAATCTTGGCGTGGTTTTCCTGAACGTTCTCCTTATTGTGTATAGTACTTTGTTGGCTCTCTTGGCGATGTCACGGAGATTTTCTCCCCACTTGAGATCTTCGGCCACGGTGACGTCCTTTTGGCTCCTCACGCTTCGAAGAGGAGTGCCGCACAGTGTGTAGTCCTTCCGCGGGTTCGTTCTGTCCACGTGCATTACCGTACACGTCTCACTGTTTAGGGATAATATCCAATTCTCGGTCCATCGTTTCAGGTTGTTCAGATCTTCTTGTAGGTTTTCGACGAGCGGGTTACCGAAAAATTTCGTATCGTCCGCGAACATCGAGGTTGAGGCCTGCAGGATGCGCGACAATTTTATTTTTCATCAATTTGTTAATAACATTTTGGAATTATTGTTATGCAAAATGAATCCTTTCAGAACCTTTAATATGCTTGATTTTTTCCGATTTTTATACCATCCAGAAGTATTTGCAAGTCAATGTTCTAGGACTTCAGCTGGTTTGATAGAAGCACACATTACGACACACCATTCTCCGGTGCCATATCGCCCTCAGCACGGGTAGCTTGCATTCTGACTACCCTGATGAAAATATTTCTCTGAATATGTTTGAAAATATATCTGAAAGTCTCAGAAAATTTCTTTGAATTTCTCACCTTTCGCACTTTTCAGAGAAAGTTAAAGATTTTTCTGCATTTAAATATTTCTAATTGTTCTGAAAATCTCCGATTTTCCCCGCCACCTTCTCTGAAAAACTATGAACTTGGTTGATATTCTAAGTCTATTTTGCTTTTCTATATTCAGAAACAATTTTCAGTAAAAGTCAATTTTTCCCTCAATTTCTCATACAAAGTAAACATATATTATTGTTTACTGATTACTGTTCGTACGAATACCAGAAAAGCAGATATTAAAGTGAGCTCGTAAGTTCTTTGAAATTCTTAAAACACATATTGACCTCGATTCGACTGCAGTTTACCCACTTCAATGGGTATGTTCTCGGTCGATATGTGGTCGAGTTCGAGATGGTTGACTAGATCACGACCTAGTGCAATAGACATTCATGGGACAACGTTTTGTCAATATTAAGTGAATGGACCGATATTTAACCAACGTGAGTCGAAAGATGGACAACATTCAGTGGATTGACCAAAAATTAACTGAATCTAGTTTAGCAATTGAGTCGATTTTTGGTCGGTTTTTGGTCGATTTTTGGTCGATTTTTGTGAGTTCACTGAAATCTGACTCAATTCAGTCGATGGACCGTAAGTTGACCGTAAAAACGGGTCAAATCGGTCCACTAGGGTAAAGACTCATTGCGATCCTTCGTCACAAGCTTCTTCCCTGAAACAGCATCGTCGATCGTTATACAAGACTCTCGAAGAACTTATCAGTAGCGAAACGAAGATCTGTCACAAAATTCGATCTCGGATCGACGAAAGATTTAATGACAGACGCCGAACGGATACGTGAAGATAACGGATAAGTCGATACGTTAAAGTACATCGGTAATCTGCGCCAGAAGTCGTCACGACTCGCTCCGTACAACTACTACAGACAAGTGGACGAAAACTGCCGGTAGATCCAGCACAAAAATAAACGAACATACGACGACCGTTCAGGGTATAAATATCGTTACGGCCGGCAACGCAAGTCACATTTCGAGTCCGAATCATCATGCAGACCTTCACAGGACTCCTGGTACTGAGCCTCGCGCTTGTAGTCAGTCGTAAGTGAAGAAAAAAAATTCAATACCTACCCATAGACCATGAATCTCTGCCATACCATGTCATGCCATGCCATGACATGCTATGCTATGTTATGTTATATTTAGCAGACCCAACCACTGTGAAAATCACCGTGTTTTCACCACGGTGGCTTTCTACAAAAAGTTTACGAAGTTGTAAACTTTAAGATATTATTGCGAATTGCTAAACACACACAAAATATTTTTTATGCCACTTTTTTTTGCTATTTTTGCTAGATTTTCGAGACCGTCCTTCACCCTCGACGTCCCCAGGGAAAAAGAGACCGAGCGAGAGCGCGATTTTCGGAGCATGAGGGCGACGAGAACAATTTCACGCAGACGCGCAACAAATTTAATATTTACGCAGACTCGCAAATCTTTATCATCGATCGCTGGCGCCCTCGATCTGCTCCTTTTCTTTTTCTATGGTTTAGGCGATACATTCGAAGCTCACAAAGTATTTTGTCAGAACCACTAAATAAACCACCGCTCCATGATAATCGTTTAAAATGGTGGTTTCGACGGTGTTGACTAACCCACCAGTCACACAAAGTTCTTTTTATGGCGGTTAGAACGTATAAAAAATAGGTTTGGTAATATTGGCAAAAAATTAATTTGAATTATGGTCATGAATTATGTCTAAATTAAACTAAACTAAATTCAGTTGATTTTTTTGTCAAGCCAGTGAATGTTGTCCATTTTCGACTTACGTTGGTTCAGACATGTTGGTTAAATAACCGTCCATTCACTTAATATTGACCAAACATTACCCCATGAATGTCCATTGCACTAGGTCGTAATCTAGTCAACCATCTTGAAGTCGACCACATATCGACCGAGATCGTACCCATTCAAATAGAACAACTACAGTCGATTACGATAAAATTTTTGCACAAACCGACCGTAGACTTTCGGTCAATTTCTGGTCGGACAGGTCGGCTAGGCATAACAGAGAAAGCCAGAGAAAAATTTCGGAAAATTGATGAAAATGACTGAAACGGTCCGTTTAGAGTTTTTCAGACAAATTGTCAGAGAAACATTATCACGAGGGTAAGGATAGCTATTGCGGAACGTCAAGTCTGGTACACAACCTCGGCGCCCCGGCCCTAGTGGAACTGGTGCAACCACGGATTCGGGGTTGCGTCGTAGTCGCAGTCGCACCAGGGTTGAGTAGACATGCATCCACGAGTTGCAGTGACTATGACGAGACTTCGGGTATACTGAAATAAGACTGATCGTTTTGTACAAACTTTTAACCTTTAAGCAACTTCGTTTTGATGGACTCGAGTAATTCCCATGCAACTAAAAATGAAATAAATAGACTATACAACGATGGTTGCAAGGGTTACAGAAAAACACCGCCAAATAAAGGTTATCCACGAGTCTATAGCAAGTTACAATTTTGAACATTGTGCATTAGTCTATTGAAGTCTGCCGATGGTCACCTCAGTTCCGTTAGGGGGGCGATGTATACCCTACGTCCCCACGCCGAATTTATTGGTAACTTTTCGCAAAAAAAAATTATATTCAGACAGCATGTTTACATTATTAGCAAAGAGTGTAGTTTTGTTAATAGCTAATTCCAAAACTTAAAAAAAAATTAACGACGGCACTATTTAGATGAAACGGCTTAGTAAAAAGGGTAACATTATAAACTTAGAATACGTATCGCCAATCAGCGATTCGTTTGTATGCTATATCATTTCTAGAAATAATGTACGGAATTGTAAAAAAAAGTTTTGGAATCAATGATTTTACGATTGTTTTAATTGAAAATTGAATTAATGAATTTGAATAAGGTTTACCATCGTGTTCCTTTTTGCCCGTTTTGCAAGACAAACTTCCAAGACAAAGTTTTGCAAGACAAAGTGCGTATTGTACGTTTTTGTCAGAAAAATAATAATGAACACTGGAGGATCGAACTGTGCCCGCCGAGCCGAGGAAAATACGAGATTTCAGGAAAGGGGACTACATAAGAGCTGCGGACGACGTCGGAAGACACTCGGAGATCCTGGCGGGAACGATAGCTGGGGCAGAAGATCTGTGGAGAGCCTTCAATGAAGTGATATACGCACGGGCAGAGAGTGAGGCGCCGATCCGCAAGCAAAGGATGATGAGCTCGAAAAAAACATGGATGAGAATGCATCCACGGCGATTACTAAAGAAGAAGACACAGGCATGGGTAAATTACGCGGTAACTCGAACAGAAGATGCACATACCCTTTATAAAGAAGCGAGAAATCGAGCAACGGCGGCCTGCCGGACAGCAAGACAGGAATTTGAAGAACAACTTGTCGAGCAAGGACCGAAGCCATTCTACGGATACCTTCGACGCTCGATGGCGGCCAAAGTTGCATCGCCACAATGTCTACGCCGAGAGGGGAGAATATCACACAGGAACCTACAGAGATTGCAGAGTTATTCGCAACTCAACTCGAGAGCGTCTTCGTAGCGGAGCCGGACGTACAGAAATTGGACTGCGAGGACATCGCGAGAGTGGAAGCAGCATTAGGGGACATCAACATCACGGTAAGCGAGGTCGAAAAGATACTGGAAGGGCTGGACGGAGATTCCACCCCTGCCCCTTACGGAGTTTATCCGCTTTCCCTGAAAAAACTGGGAATATGCATCGCGCCGGCGCTTAAACACATCATGGACACGAGTATAGAAACGGGCAACTACCACGAGACTGGTTCGAAGCATTGGTAACATCGATCTACAAGAAAGGCGATAAACTGCAACCGGCGAACTATAGGCCGATATCTCTGACATCGACGAGCTGCAAATATATGGAAAAGATAGTTGTCGATCGGATGCGCAAGTTTTGTGATGAGCAAGGCCTGATTCCACCGAACAAACACGGTGCCAGGAAGATCGGTCGCGTCAAACCTCCTGGAGACAACGAACGAATGGTCAGGCGTTTGACAGGAGTGAACCAATTGATATTATGTATCTGGATTATGGGAAAGCCTTCGATAAAGTTCCGCACCGACGGCTACTACCAAAACTATCGCGTTTGGGCATTCGAGGACCACTACTCAACTGGATGAAAGCCTACCTAACAGGAAGAACCTTTCGCGTGAGGGTGGGTAAGGTTCTGTCGACGGTGAGAGCTGTAACGAGTAAAGAGCCACAGGGAACTATCCTTGGCCCTTTGTTATTCATACTTTACGTCAGCAAGCGCCCACAGGCGGTACAGGTCACTACTACATCGATGTATGCGGATGACACGAAACTCTTCGGCAACCCAATCACACAAGACCTTCAGGAAGAACTCAACTAGTTGTGGCGATGAACCGACAACTGGATGCTGTCACTAAATAAGGACAAATGCACAGTTATGCACGTGGGAAGAACTAACCCTCGGAGGAAGTAGACACTTGGAGGTACACCACTTCGGAGCGTCAACAGGGAAAAGGACCTCGGTGTCATCGTCACAGACGATCTCAAATGGAAAGAGCAAATCTGCGAAACTGTGAAAAAGGCGAACGCGCAGTACTTTACATCGTGAGGAAAACGTTTAGAAAGATAGTGATCTTTCTAAATGTTGCTGCAGTGGCAGCACTGTTTGAGAAAATATATAAGATGTACGTTCGGCCGATACTGAAGGATGCCAATGTAATATGGTCGCCTCATTTCGTGGGAGATATAGTGACGATAGAAAGAGTACCTGGATTACGCGGAGAGACTCACGAGGGTGAACCTGCCGACCCTCGAGAACATACGGAAAAGAGGTGATCTCACAGAGACGGTCAAGCTGCTAAACGGGCAATATGCAATCAATAGAGACGAATTGTTCGAGAGAGTGAGGAATCCCAATCTCCGAGGCCATCGACTGAAGCTGGCAAAGAGAGCCTTCGCCAAATACCGATGGAAATACGCCCTATGCAATAGGGTAGTGGACCCGTAGAACGCGTTACCGGCAGATGGAAACGCAGCAGTAACTACAAATATGTTCAAAAATAAAATCGATTTATATATTTTTACGTGAAGAGCATTATATAGAAGCAAATGTAAAATGTGAAAACTTATTTTCTGTAAATAAATAATAATAAAAAAGTATATCTCAAAAAAGATTGGTGACTCAAAAAATTCATAGGAACATTAACTTTTTTATTTTTCATCGACTTTCGAATGACGTTAGAGTCATAATTTTCCCGATACGGGAAAGTCCATGTTTGGTGAAAAAAAATTAAAATATTTTTTTTTTTACTAATCACACACCTTCGTTTCTGGTCCCAATTTTACAAGATATTTTGTATTGTATTTAAGATGCAGAAAAAAAGACCCAAAGTGGTACTTGCGATTCTTACGTACTAAACAAATAAACAAATAAAAATTTAATTCATACAGCAGATGGCAAACGAGGGAAACACATCTAACAAGCTTTATTGAACGAACCTCTATTTCAAAACAATTTTCAAAACGATGAGAAGTAAATTTACCGACTACGGGCAAACCCCTTTCATTTATCTAAATAATAGTCGAGTTTATACGAATCTATATAAATTAACTTTTTATTTTTTTAGTACGTAAGAATCGCTGGTACCATTTTGAGGTTTTTTTAGAATCGTTATACAATGCTAAAATCATGTAAAATTGGAAGCAAAATCGAAGGTGTGTTTTTACTAGAAAAATATTATTTAAACTTTTTTTTTACGAACTTTTTTTTAATGAAAATCCCGTTAGAGTTCCCGTATTGGGAACTCTAACATAATTCGAAAGTTACTAAGAAATTAAAAAATTAATGTTCGTACGCATTTTTTGGGCGACCAATATTTTCCGAGATATACTGATATTAAAAAAAGAAAGTAAATCCTGAACGGTGCACTTTAAAAATCTTTTTAAAAAATCACGGAAGCCTCTCTTAAGTAGTATTACAAACTAAAAAATTTTAAAAAACATCCGAGAGGTCGACCAAAAAAGTGATTCGGTTGATAAAGAATTCCTCATATCTGTATCTCAGTGAAACTAAGATACACATTTTTTAGAATGGTCGTTAGAAATATACATTTTGAAACAAGCTCAAATTTACGAGGCAAAAACAAATTCAAGGACATTCCAGAACTTTTTCAAGGACGGGCAAAATACAAGGGCAGTTCCAGGACTTCAAGGACTTCAAGGACTGAACACCATGCATGGTTGCCACGAAATTCTCCAACTGGAATTCCCTGACTTCTCCCGATTTTCCAGAGAAAAAGTTGATTTTGACCAGTCTATCGATCAGGGCAGGACAGGTCAACAAAAAATTACGTAAACTAAAATCTATTATGATTATTAATATATTAAACTCGGTTGACAATATTAAAAATTCCCAACGATAATAATATCACGACATAGTCATATATATGCTGTATATTATAGTCTTACAAATATGGTGAAACGAAAAATATACACGACATGCATCACGGAATTAAACGAAAAACATCAGATTCAAAAAATGTGCAGGGTTTTAAAAAATCCCCTGACTTTTCTCGATTTTCCAGGTTTTCATGCACGTGAATATTCTTGTTTTGGGCCTAATGGTGGAAGTGGGATAGGTGTTGGGAGAGAATCCCAAAACTTGTCTCTGTTAATCTGGACTCTTGTTACGAAAACATATTAAAAAATTCTTGATTTGTAATTAATTTCTTCAAATACTATACCCATAGGAACTGACAGCGGTGGATGCGCGGTTGGCGCACGGCTCCGGTCTCCCAAGTCAAGCACAATCGTTCGCGGTCAGTGCGTGGATAGGTGACCGCTTAGCCGTGCGCTAGCTGGCGGATGGACCGGTGAGCGGGAGGCGCTTTCTTCTGAAACTTTGGTGTTTCTGCACTTTACTCAAGTGCAGAAATACCGGAAGATCAGTAGAATATCGCCAGCTGTACCGACATGGGTTTTCCGCCGTTTCCCTGTGTCCTCGGCGAATGCGGTACAATTAGGGGGAAGTAAGTCGGCTACGGACACACGGAATTAGAGTAGGTTAGCGAAGTGCGGGTAGGAAAGTGTTAGGATAGGTACACGGTTAGGCTAGGGGAGAGCTAAGGTAAAAACCCCTAAGGGGTATATCTGTAACGGAACATTAATAAAAATACTATACCCATAGGAGAATTCTGAAAAAAAATCATACGCGCTCACAAAATACAACAAATTAATGTCACGCAAGAAAAAAAATGTCCTATTTGTGTAGCTACTTAAAAAAGATTATAATTTGTCAATAGGTTTTCGGCATTACAATTATTAGTAATAGAAAATGTATTTATTGACAATATGCTACACGGTATGGATGCTGGTACATTTCACAGATTAATTTACATTTCATAATGCTATTGCTATTGCCATAGGCTATCGAACTAAATCCTTCAGCCCAACAATTATTACATTATGCGAAATCACTATTGTTAAATTCTTATATCCTGTCGATTTTTTTTCAGATTTGTGTAATTTCAGGAAGTACCAAAATTGTATATAAATTAAAATTTTTGTTCGAAATGCATAGGTGAAGCATCCTGAATAAAATTTTACGTTGAATTGGATCATCAACTTTATATTTTTCACCTTAATTTTCCCAAGGACCAATGAAAGTAAAGACCGAATCAAGGAAACTTCGGGTTTCCAATATAAAATATCGCTGCACAAATTTATGAGAATATTTTCTATTAATACATATGGCCGCTGCGATACAATTTGTTTATTACGAGTAATAGTATGTAAAAAAAAATGTGCAAAATGTTCAATTAATACCGCTATCAAATTTTGCCGAACATCGGTGGTTTCATTTGCCACATTTTCTGCTCTTGCGTTCCGCTTTGTAGATTTTTCGAATTTGTTTGACCGCTTCGTGGCTGTCAAGCTTCATCTTTTTAAGATCATCATTCATTTTCCGTGTCTGCAAATAACCGTGAACAATAGTTATTGAAATTTTTATTGAACAATATTTATGAAGTATTCGTATGAATTATATTTAAAGGATTACTAGTTAAATTATTTTTAGTTCAATAACGTCAAATTGGTATTTTTTAGAACCTGCTACAACAATACAATAGTTATTTAATAACGGCCTGAAATAAAAGACTATGTAAGTTTTTAAAAGTCATATTTCACCCATGAGTAAACTTAACATGAAACCTTAAGGAGGGTCGAGCTTTACAACATCAACAAGAAAACTATGTTGATTTTTTTTTAAGCATTGATATGAACGGTCTAAGTGTAACTGTAAAGTTTGCATGCATTCGTCTTCACCGTTTTCGAGAAATATATTTTTTCATTTACACCATTTAACATTGATTTTTATGGCAGATAGAATATAAGCAATGAATTTTAATGTTTCTAGGCTAGTTCGTGCGGAAACGTTGCAAACAAATTATTGAAAACGTAAAGAATATTGTCGGGAAGCTCTGTGTAGAAATGTAGACATTTGTTCTTCATCGTTACTTAACAATAAGCAATTACATGGAACTTTACAGCTTTATCTCGGCACGCTTGGCGCGTGCGAGTGAGAGACCGCATGGCTGACCTCTCACTCGCACACAACCTGCCCCCACCGCGCGCGCCACCGAGCCACAATCCCCTCCGAGTCTCGCACTCAACCCTCCTTAAACGCTTTTTCTCAAATTGATTTGGTCAAAATCGGTAAACACGTATATCAAGAACCGTTAAGGTAGCTGTGTCGCTTCGCGCTCATTTCGCACAAGTTCTAAAAAAATAAGAGAAAATTGCAAGTACTTCTTCGATGGTATAAAAATCTGGAAAAATCCATGCATACTAAAGATACTGAAATATTCATTTTGCATAATAATAATTGCAAAATGTTATTAACAAATTAATCAAAAAAGCGTGCAAAGTAATTTGCACAATTACTTCCTCATGTTTTACCTTTTAGTAAATAACTTCCTCTATGATAAATTCCGTTATTCCATTTTAGCTTCCTCATAGAGGAAGCTATAATTAAAATACAATTTTCACAACCAAAAGTGTAGAAAAATCATGTGCAAATTACTTTTCACCTTTCCGTAACATAGAAAATGTCTAAATTTCATAAAAGTAAAACCGTCAAAATTTACCCCAGAATTTATTATAGGATATCACAAACTGAAATTTGCAAATTGCGTCGTTTTAAGGCAATTTTTATTCTATTCCTCACCGCTGATTACGATACTATCACTCATTTTACTCTTTGCGTGGTGTTTGCACAGAAATTCAGATCAATTGAGATTGTGGAATTTTGAAAATTTCATTTCAGAAAAATTTCAAAACTTCAAAATCCCAGAAAATTTAAACGATTGGATCAATTTTTACCAAATTTAATACAAAACATTGTACCGTGTTAGTCCATTCCCATGCCAAATTTAAGCT
>JAPYZD010002274.1:0-16476 GCA_030522725.1 Ichneumoninae sp. B BG-2022a | reverse complement strand
ATTAATTTGTTAATAACATTTTGGAATTATTATTGTGCAAAATTAATCTTTTCAGTATCTTTAATCTGCATGAATTTTTTCAGATTTTTATATCATCGAAAAGTACTTGCAATATTCGCTTACTTTTCTCGATCTTATGCGAGATGAGCGGGAAGCGACATAGCTACCTTAAATAATATAGTTAAAAATCACTGAAGCCTCGCAGAGCACTTTGGAATATCTTTAAAAAAAAAACACTATGCGCATCCTCTCATCGCATTATTGACAAAAAGGGGTTACCTGCTTTAGATGCACCGTAGATTTATCGGTGAAACAATGAATCTACGGAAACGAAATCGATGAAAACGACGGAATCTTGACAAAAAGGGCTGTCGATGAGAAAGCTACAATTTTACCTGCCATAGGTTTTAGGCACAAGACATAGTTGTCCGCTTGCGGATAATGTATTTATGTTGCAAAAGCCTTCGCTCGCAAAACTGATCAATAAATTCTCCGCGCTGAGAAAAAGAATAGTGTTTCCCACCATAACGAATAGTTCCCAGGAGGAACGTCTATATTGATCGTTTCAGAGAATATATGTTCAATTGGTTAAACGATGAGTTAAACTATGATGAGTGTTGGCTTATTGACAACCACATGCAACTTTGTGGTAATCCATAATCGGTTAACCGATCAGGTCGTGCCACTCAAGTAATACGCCAGACGAAAATTTGTAACCACATTACCAGATCGGTAAGAAACATTTTTTCAAAATTTGGCCAATCAGACATACGCTTCAGATCGTCTACTGACTCTGCTTTTCACACCTTTCGGCATACCTTCAGTCGATACTAGTTATTCGTCATCTGTATCGTTTCTCAACCTCGTATCGACTTTCCATCTTTCTTCATACGTCCCATGTTCTCACCTTCGCGCGTACACGCCGATCTCATGGATTCCAGCGGGGCAAAGAATAGTTTCGCATGTAAGAGAAAAAAAATGAGTGGTGCGAGACTCGTGAACCGTCCGACCGCTCGTACACCGTGCAGCATGTTCTCTACGTGCACACGAGAACCCCACTGTGAGATCTCCGGTCAACCGCACGTTGCCGGATGAACTGCGAGCAGAGCACCCCGTCTTCGCGTCAGGGTCAGCTCACTCGCGAACCGCTCACTCGCGTCTGTAAGTTTAAACCGTTGATTTTAAAAGTCAAAAGTATCGTTACATATTTACGATCGACTGCCGATTGCGGGCGAAAAATCGCGGGGAGTCCGGGAAAAATGAACGGATAACTGAACGTCTCAAGAGTAAAGCCGCACGATCGAAAAATCGAATAAAAGTCAGAAATTAAAAAAAAATTGTATTTTTAAATTTTTATATCGGGCCTCTTAACCACCATAATTTTTTATAATGGTAGAATATTCTGCAACACTTATTGAATTGGCTTCAAGCTAAGATGCAGAACTGGCTCGGAGTCTGTTGAAACTAAGCTGCGACGTACAAAATAGGGTACGAGGTGAGCCCAAGTCTTGAGTAACAGGAGAGTCATAGTTAATAACACAGAAACAGCGGCACCGATTGAAGAGTCGTCTGCGCTCCGGCTAGAATGACCATCAGCAATTGATTTGCTACGCGATCACCGTGAACAAAACGTCGATCTGTATTAAATTCGTTGAATGACTGCTATGTCAACGGATAGTACAAAGGATTCGCGATTCGTTCGAAGCATAATGTTACGTTGCTTACAGCGCGATAGTATGCGCTGAATGACAATAATCCATACATCGCTGTATGCCTAAACGACGCGAAGCAGAGTGGCTTGATCGTTTAACGAACGAGCAAAGCTATTAAATGACGCAAGGTTTCAGGACTGAAGTAGCGAGATTGAGAATCGTTCACGCATCATTTTGATCTTTCAATGCGAGACTGAGGATTCATTATCAGGTCCGCAACAATGTACCTTTCAGAGATATTGATTAAAGGATCATACTCAGATATTATAGAGCTGTAACTACAGATAGACAGTAGACGAACAAAGAAAAATAATAGACACATTTTACTCCAATGGACTTACGAAGATTGACATTGATAATTAACACCGTTCCCGTCGAACTTGATACACGGAGAAAAAAAATTGTTGGGACAATAAGAATTTTGTTACCATAACTGATTTATCTGGTTAACATACACAGAAAAAATATCATTGAAGCAAGTAAAAATTGCTTGCGTGCTGCGAAAGAAGTAAAAACGTTGTTTCAATTCTACTCTGAATTCGTACAATTTTGTACCGGATTGAAACGATAACATGTAACTTTGACAGTCTTGCTGTTGTTGTTTCAATATCATACGGAATTGTAAGGATTGATAATAGAATTGAAACAAACATTTTTTTCTTCGGCAGCCCGCAAGTGATTTTTGTTTTCACTGTAGGAGCAACAAAATATTTTGCTGTGGCAGCAAATATTTTGCTAAGGCAGCAAATATTTTGCTATGGCAGCAAATATTTTGCTATGGCAGCAAATATTTTTCTATGGCAGCAAATATTTTGCTGTAGAAGCCAAATATTATTGCCACAACAAGAAATTATTAACGATCTACATTTTGTTAGAGAAACAGAACTAGGGTCAAAGTGGTGAATATTGGCCCACCTCGATTAACACGTAAATCAATCATATATGGACCGGGCCATATTCCCCACTTTTACCCTATTCTTCTCCGAGTACCATCAAGCGGTCTCGGAGAGAGATCTGTTGATTGTCTGCCTTGGTTTCACTCCAGTGCACTTCGGGTCGACTTCAAATACATTTGAGCTGTGCGACGCGAACATTGGCACCAATACCAACATTTCCGGTATGACGTCACTTCCAGTTGAAAAGTAAGATTTTCAAACAGAAATTGACGTGTTTCTGATATGACGTTGCTTCCGGTCGAAAAATGAGATTTTCGAATCATTGTGTGAAAATCGAAGATCGTTCGAACGTCCCGGGAATACATCCGATGGCCAATCAATGGTGTACGACAGCATCGTCCATGTACGATAGTGCTCTACGGGCATTACGGACCAATAAACAGATCTCCCTTCTTTCTATCTCCCTATCGCGTACGATTGGTGCACTTAGGTGTAACACCCCTGTATATCTATATGGAATTGCTTGTATGCTCGATACGCGTGCCCGGAGGCTGTTGACTGGCGTCCGCGGCCGACGGTTCGTACGTCAAACCGGTACACTGACCCACAGCACTACTCTCGCGCGTACCTCGAGAGCCTTTGTACATGCCCATTGCTCTCGGCCCAGACGTCCATGATACGGAGTTCGCACACGATAATTACAAGTCGCTGACGAGAACCTACGTTGGCACATACGGGGGGGGGGGGAGCGAAGAGCCAGGTAACAGCGTATAAGTGAACAGGTAATTGTACAGTAACAGTCCACGGAGGGGATTCGGAGACAACCAGCAAATGCTGCTCGTGCTGGAAGTCCTCAACAGCACCTGAAGGAACACACACACCACGGTTGACATCGAGCCAGCATGCATACGCGTGTGCCGGACCGTTCCTCGAGGGCGAGCGACACAAGTGGCAGACGTGCTGCTCGAGGTTTCGTACGAATTGTTAGGTGTCGAGTTCCACGTCGAAATCCGCGTCCTAGCTCGGAATGGAATGCTTCGCATAATGCCTCGCTTCTCAGCCCGGGCTTTCGTCAACTCCCGCCCCAATCTTTTATGTTGAATTGCCTTGCGCGTGGGCCGGCGAGCGAGCAAACCCGAGCATGGACTTGTCGACCCTTTTTTATGAACCTCAGGTAAGCGAGAGATACACTGAGAAAAAGGATAGTGATTCCCATCATGACGAATAGTTCCCAGGGGGAACGTCTATGTCGATAGTTTCTGATAGTATACAGTAGTAGGCAATTGAAGTGGAACACGATATTTTTCGCCAGTTTTGGTAAAAGTTGAACCCTTTAACGAATACCAAAATCACCTTGTTCCACTTCAATTGCCTGCTACTATAGGGTAAAAGTGGGGAATATGGCCCGGTCCATATATCATTGATTTACGTATTAATCCATGTGAGCCATATTCACCACTTTTGCCCTATATTCAATTGGTTAAACTATCGTTATGACTGCAACCATGATTTTTAGTCATTGTCGGAACTATAAAATGTAGACGTTCTTCTTGGAAACTGTTTTTCATGGTAAAAAGTCAGTATCGTTGCTGTAACTATGTAATTTTTTCTCAGTGTAGTCTGGCGTGACTTTCGACGATGTGCATATTTGTAATTATGTATGCAAATAATTATGTCAATTTTGAATATAATTAATGATTAACTGCGAGTTCGTTCCTTATGCGATGGATCACTTTGGTTTAATAAAAAATAAGAGTTTAGCACTTTAAGTGTACTCGATATGTGTGATTCAACGTACTTCACACATTGCCAAAAGTCTTATATTTATTTCAGTTGATACTAGTTATTTGTCATCGCTATCTTTTCTCGACCGTGTATCGACTTTCCATCTCTCTTCATATTTCCCATGTTCTCACCTTCGCGCGTACGCGCCGATCTCGTGGATCCCAGCTGGGAAAAGGATGGTTTCGCATGTAAGAAAAAATAAATAAAAAAAAATGACCGGTGCGAGACTCGTGAACCGGCTGACCGCTCGTACGCCGTGCAGCATCTTCTCCACGTGCACACGAGAGAACCCCACTGTGAGATCTCCGGTCACCCGCGGGTTGCCGGATGAGCTGCGAGCAGGGCACCCACGTCCTCGCGTCAGGGTCAGCTCACTCACGACCCGCTCACTCGTGAATCGTGCACACGTGAGCTTTTCACGCGTGTACGCGGTAGCCTCCCCCCCCACGCGTTCTTCGACGAGAGTTATAGTCTATGAATTCTTCCCACAGAAACCTACAATTTTCAACATTCGTCAACGAACTTTTACCGTTACACGCAGATTTCTCAGAGTCCGTCGTGAGGACTCGCGCACGCGCACACGAAGCGTTAATTTAGCGGGTTACCGAGTATATACACGGCCTAAAGTCCTCGGAGCTAGGATATTTCTTATTCCCGTATTATGCCTCGTACCAGACGCGGATAGTATGCGGCCTCTATAGGTGTACGGTATTCGTTGCTTATGCTATCGCGGACCTTCTGTTGCGTTGCTGATGTCAGCGATCAGCCGCGAGACACCGGCCCATTAGCTGTCTTTTTCACGGGTATATAATCTCTCATCCAGCCTCGTATGCGCCTTTAGAATATATATTATAACATCGCATACACACAAACCCTTTACGTATGCATGTCTCGCGATTGCTTGTATCGTATCCGCGTCAGATATATAGTAGTCGGTACGAGCGCTGCATCGATTACATGGTTGAATGTGCGATTGTAACGGTACAATTGGCTGTGCCGATCTTCGACGTACTCGCGATTTTTTCCTCACGTTTTCATCAATTTTTTCGTCCGTCGCACATTGTCGCGTTCTCGACGAGGAAAGTGTTTCGTTAATGAGGTTTTCTATCGTAGCAACGATGTGGACGTTTGCGGGGTGGTTTTAAGGAAGGCTTTAAACACTTAGGTGTGCCGGAAATACAGAGTTAAAATTTTGAATACATTCTTCTTCGAAACGGTCTATTTTGGAGATTTTTCACAATTGTCCATCCCAAATGTTGTGCATTTAATAAACAGTAATGGAGATTGATTTTTACTACACGGGTTCTTAACAAAACTATTGACAACGATGTGTTTGCAAATACATGAATTGATAAATGCAAAGATCCATGACGATACATTTTTATCGTCATTTTTACTTATTTTTCGACCGATTTTAATGTGCCATGGCTCATTTTGTTCGACAAACGTTGCTCTACGAATTCACTGAGTAGATTTTTTCTGTTTTGGCCGGTTAAAAATGACAGAAGTTATTTATGGAAAAAATGCACCGGTTAATCAATGGGCCGAAGTTGTCCAACATACTCGACGTTCTTGTTTTAAAAAATGTTTTTTCCATTAACCCACGAATATGCGCGAATCCTACACCCGATAAATCCATCGCCCCAATTCGCCCTTTACAAAAAAATACCATAAAAAGCCTCTGCCCACCTCTGCTCGCGTATAATCTGGAATATATAGGGAAAGCCATTTGCTCTGTGACGTAGAAGAGTGTATATTGTATGTATGAGGTTTCCAAGTAGATATTAAAAATTTCAAAGTCCGAAGGGGGAGATAATACTCCCCGTTCGAGATAATACTCCGAGCGTGCATGCGAGAGCCAGCTAAAGAAGAAACGGGTTTATAGCTTCTTTGTTGGTTGCCGTATTCAACTTTCCGGGATCTTTCGCCCGGAATATTGAGTCTCGCTACATCCGAAGGCAACTACCACTACGTAATACAACGACGCACCGCGGTACACGGTACTTCCTGTTGGCACGATGGAGGAGTCGAAGAGAAGGCTTTAAAGTTGCGGTGCCGTGCGCCAGGCACGCTTTACTTACCCACTGCGCTACCTCGCCCGCGGACCCAACCGTGTGGCGAAGAATAATATTAACTGGACCGTAGCAGACTCCCTGCAGACACCAAACTCGCACGCAATATTATGAACCTACCGCCATGAAAAACTTTTTAATTTCTTTTCTTCCCCGTGTCTCGTGCTATGCATATAGCACGCGGCGGCGGCGGAGCCGTTGAACGGAAATGAGATTTATAACTCGAAGAATGTTGCCCGGAAATCTGTATTCCGAATTCGTGAAATTTCATTCCGTTAGTATGCGAAGAATAAAAAAAATGCAGTCACTCTCGATAAAAAATATCCGTTACATCAATAATGGGGTAAAAGGGTTCTTTCATAGGTCATACACGTATCCAAGTGTTGACATTTTATCGATGCACTTTTTTTAGATGTACTTCACGTCCTCTAATAAAAATATAAAATTAATCGCGGAGGGCAGAATTATCCGTTATAACAACAATGGGATACAAAGGCTTCTTTTATAGGTCATACACGCATCCAAGTATTGACATTTTATCGATGAACCTTTTCTCATTCACTTCTCATTCTATAATAATTTTTTTTTTTTTTTTTATCGTCGAGGATAAATGTATCTATTAAATCAACAATGGGATAAAAAGACTTCTTTTATAGATCATACACGTATAGTAGAACCTTGATTATCCGAACCAATTGGGACCGGAGTTCGTTCGGATTAACGAAAATTCGGATAACAGAAGAGTGAAGCTGTGTTAAACGATATAGCGCGATACATATCGAAAAAATTACAGTACCCATATATTCTAAATAATTATGATATATATTTGAGGAATAACGTGATTCACGTATTTGTATGATATTCAACGGTAACTTCAAACCTTTATCACGAAGTCCACAATTTTCGTTTGGCGCAAGAGAGTTGTACGTTTTTTCGCAGGCAAATTTTTTTAATGTCAGAGATCGTTGACTTCCAAACATCATACGCGTCAGCACATTATGCTTAGTCTTAGAAGTCGAAGGACAGGACGTTGAATCCATAACGCACTAAATTACGAGACCAGTAGATTAACGAAAATAAATTTTGAATAGGGTAAAAGTGGGGAATATGGTCCGGTCCATATATCATTGATTTACGTGTTAATCAAGGTGGGCCATATTCACCACTTTTACCCTACGTGTGTATTTGCTCGGCTGAGAAACTAATAAATACTGCGCATACGACTGACGGACATTTACGGCAGTGCTGTGTAAATCTATGCGAGCTCGAGTGTTCTTGAATTCGCTTGTTTGAAGAGTGCAACAATATACAGGCGTGCAACAATGTAAGGATACGAGAATTTCGAGCAATAGTTCGGATAATAGAAACTTTATCCGAACCACTGGCAGTTCGGATAACAGAGGGTTCGGATGAAGGGTGTTCGGATAATCGAGGTTCTACTGTTCAAGTGTCGACATTTTTTTCAAAGAGTTTTTTTGAATTTACTTACCGTTTTACAAAAAAAAATCCCTAGAGGACACTGAACCCAGCGCCAAAAATGCAGATCCCAAGTCATAGGGCGCGGTTGGACGTGCTCGGTGACCTGGTCGACCCGGTACCAGGCTTTCGTAAAAGCTCGAGCTCTACAAGCTCCCTCCGCTTTTGCATCATCCGGGTAAACGTCTCTCTCCCACCCTCTCCGGTTCGCCATCCATTCTCGTTATTTTCTTCCCGCTCTGTGAAAGTTCTTGTGGTCCAGAGGAGAGTAAGAAGGCCAATCTCGCTAGGGTGGATGCATTCAGCCCACTAGCAGCAACGTCAGCGAGGTCGCAAATAACTTGTAATGTTCCTCCAGACCCGAGCGACGAAGGTTTTCTCCTCCCTTATCCTCTGTTTTCCTCGCTGGTACTCGGTGTGGCGCTTCGGGCTGCTTGACGGCTTGAAAATGACGCTGCATAGGACCCCAGGATTTGACGTCACGCGTTAAAGCCTTCCAAGTTCAACCTTCGCGACACAGAGTGAATGGTTCCTCCATGCCGGCTTTTCTATTCTCTGCTCGCTCCCTTCGAGCTCCGGAATACAAAGGCATAATCAAGATTACCCTTCGCGGCGAAGCACCGTCGGGAGAAGCTGCCTCGCGCCGCTCCGTGTATACACAGCCAGAAAACACGCTGACACACATCCCAGTGCCCTAATAGCGGATGGCACCGAGTGCGAGCGTAAGCGACGATGAGAAGGTTGGCTAACGAGAGGACACTACTTTCTTTTTTTGTGGAAAATTACAGTAAAGCTCTCAACCGACAACATTAGGTGCGCGGTCGGTGTGTGGCTTCGGCGGTCTCCCGAGTCAAGCAGCTTTGCTTGCGTCCAGTAGATGGATGGGTGACCGTTTAGCCCCACACCGGCTTGCACATCGAATGTTGAGCGGCAGGCCAGTTTTCCTGATTTCTTGATGTTAAAACATCGAGGAATCAGAAAAATATAGGGCCGTCTGTACCGACACGGGTTTTCCACAGTTTCCCCGTGTCCTCGGCAAATGCGATACAGTGTAGCTAAGTCGGCTGTGGACGCACTGGAAGTTAGGTTAGCTTACTGAAATGCGGGTACGGAGTGATAGGGGGAAAAGGGACGGGTTACGTAAAAACCCGAGGAGGGTATACGATGGAACATACAAAAATTGAAAAATAAATAAATACAATAAAGCTCTCGCTACTGGCTATTGATAAAGATGAAGTGGAAACCCAGGTGAGATTTAACCATCGGCACGGCTGCGGGCCGCACAAGCTGCCAGGGGTTTCGTACTCGCCCGGCACTCGATCCAGTATTCGCCCGACCTCGGTATTGAGTCAAACCCGACATGTCGGCAGAACGAAAATTTTTGTCGATTCGCCTCCCGAGTCGAAATTTTCGAGCGTTACATCATCGGGGCCTGATGAGGTCCTGATAAGACCTCGTCATGCTTCATCCGGACCCTGTTAGGGCCTGATGTAACGCTGGAAAATTTATACTCCGGCTGAATTTAGCGCACTTCCGGGAAAACGTCACTTCCGGTTTTGAAACACTAGTTTTCGATCGGAAGTGAAGTCATACGGAAAATACGTAATTTTCGGTTTGAAAATCTTAGAGGTAGTATAAGTCATTTATTAGCGAGATGTTACATTGGTTGTCGATCGTTCAAGTATGTTACATTTGGCTCGGTGATTACATAAATGTATGGTAACATTATCCGCTAACCAGCCATCGACCTTGGTCCTTCGGCTCGATGAAAATCTTATTTTCCGAGATTGAGATATTTAGCTGATGTTAAAACCGTCCGTGATATCTGGACAAATTGTGCGAAAAAATGTTACGAATTGTTACTCGAGTGAACTCATTTTTCGAATGCACCATTCAGTCAATCGAAAAATTCGCGTTGCAAAGCCGGTCGCGCGACCCATGATAGCGTTTTTGCTGAATTTTCCTGAAATTCGTCCTAAAACTTTGCACGACGGACGGATTATAACTGGGATTTTCGTCGAAAGGACCGCCTCCAACTGTGGCACATTTCCCGTACGGGCATCGCAGCTGAAATGGTTTACATAGAGAATTTCTCGCTATGAGCGGAGATTGAGTTTCGTCCAAGGTTCACGCGTTGTACTCCGAAACAAAGGATATCTGAGACGCACACAGATGTGTACAAGAACGGGGCGGTGCGGTCGCTAATGCCGTGTATTATTATACAGTTTGAGGCTACAGTATGCGGGCTGTTGCTCGCGCAATTCAAACCGGAAACTCCGAGATGGGTTATCGCAGAGGGCTTTCGGGAGTCCGTTTATACGGCAATGATATCTCGCTACTAGAAGTACCGCAACGTCGCGCGAACGCGCGAAAACAATTACACCGTTGTCCTTCTGCTGGCCAAGTTGTCCAGGTGGAGTTTTTCCTTGTGGCGACGAACGCAAAAAAGGCAAACAGCCCGAACAGCCCGAGGGTTGAAACCCTTCCGGCGAAACCCGGTAAGCGGACATGTCTCTACATATGCGATCTACCTCTACATATGCGATACATCTCTACATATGCGATCTACCTCTATATATGCGATCTACATCTATATATGCGATCCACCTCCACATATGCGATCTACCTCTGCATATGCGATCTACCTCTACATATGCGATCTACCTCTACATATGCGATGTACCTCTGCATATACGATCTACCTCTACATATGCGATGTACCTCTACATATGCGATCTATCTCTACATATGCGATCTATCTCTACATATGCGATCTACCACTACATATGCGATCTACCACTACATATGCGATCTACCACTACATATGCGATCTACTTCTACATATGCGATCTACCTCTACATATGCGATCTACCTCTGCATATGTGATCTAACTCTACATATGCGATCTACCTTTGCATATGCGATTTATCTGTGCATATGTGATCTACCTCTACATGTGCAAACAGCTGGCCGTGCAGTACCGGGAAAACGTCACTTCCCGCTTCGAAATATTAGTTTTTCACTGGAAATGACATTATACCGACAATACGGCAACGATATCTCGCTACCAGAAGCACCGAAACGTCGGGCGGAAACGCGAAAACAATTACACCGTTGTCCTTCTGCAGGCTAAGTTGTCCAGGTGGACTTTTTTCCTTGCGGCGAGGACGCAAAGAAGGCAGACAGCCCAAATAGCCCGAGGGTCGAAACCCTCGCGCCGAGACCCGGTAAGCGGATATACAGTCTACCTCTACGTATGCAAACAGCTAGTCATCGACTATGTATCCGTACATGTGATTATATGTGTGAATCTATGTGTGTGGTCTGCAAGAAAGGCTGCAACACTTGAACTCACACAGGGACGCTTAACCGGGGCAAAACAGCCGGGTTCGAATCCGATAACGCGATACCATACTCGACCACTCTTCCGGCATCTGGGCCGGAAGTGCTTTCGCTTGTAGATTCTTTCCAAGTAACCCGAGGCTAGAGCTTTCGCGATTACACACGACACCGTCCTCTTCCTCGCCGCAGCGAACAGCCGTGCGACGACGCTGTCCGTCGTTCCTGTTTTACCATTTCTTTTTTCCACCCTCCAGCCCGGTATTTGCTCTTTGCTTTTACGATGAAGCAAGAATATTTTCTCGATTACTGCTCGCGTCTCGAGGCTGGATTGAAAATATTTTCATAGCGACCCACTGCGATAATGCAATGTGCGTTAACGACACTTCCAGGCAGACCTCAGGGAGATCCTTGGAACTTCAATGAAACACGATCAACCGTGGCAGGTTGACTTTTCACATTGTTTTCCTTATCGAATGATCCAGGCCAAGGTGGCCCGAGTTATTCCTTGAATCTGATAGTCAGATTACACGGGTCGCCGTTGAAAAGAGAAAACGTTTCGTGAAATAAGGTCACGCGTGGAATTACATAGTTGCCGTTTAGTCACAGCCGTCAACCGAGCTGTTCGATGAAGCGTGAAACGCCTGGAAATATGTCTTATCGTCGATTATCGTCGCAGAAATGTTGCTAATTATTGTCGGGAGAATTTTATTAGGTGAAAAGCGACACGCACAAAAAAATCGTGAGTTACGTCGACTGTTACATGGGTGGGGGAAATGAAGTCAAGGGCGACGCAATTGTTGACAGCGTTCGTTAGAACTCATTGCATGTAATGGAAAAAGTTTATGACACGAGATGACAGCCAATTCTGCACGGGAGCGCCGATCCTTTCAACGCGCCGTAACTTCTCCTACTTGCTGAAACTTATTACAAACGCGTCGACGCGTTTGTGAGAGCAATCACGAAAATATTTACCTGCACAATTTCACGCTTGCAATCAGTTGACGTTTGTACGAAGGTACTTAACGCTTTGGCCGTCGGTGTGACGCAGTTCTGTGAGGTTGACATTTTTTAAAATATCTTCAATTTTTATTTAATAAATTGGGAAAATATTTCATGAATAGTGATGCATTCTGTAGAAAGTTTTTTTTAGCAGAAATTTATTGAAAATTGTTTTTGAAAATTTTGAAGCCTAAAGCTGTTACTTTAGATTTACACATTTTTATCCAAAATAGTGACGAGCTGTTGAGAAAAATCATTTTTTTTCAACAGGAAAGAGGGTCGACCGTTAGAGGGTTCAAATTTAGTTGCATCGAAAATTGACTTGAAACGTGTATTAATTTTCATTTATCGTCAATGGATGAATGCTTCGTAGTCCGATTAATTAATTTCGTTGCAATTTTCACAGGGCAGCCCCGAGTTCTCGCGCTGTTCATAGTATATCAATGTTTTCGTACAAAATGTGGATACAGCGGTGGACAGTTTCGACACCGGATGGCACAACGGCGACCAGGATGGAGGACGACCGTTCGGCGAACATGCAAAAAAAATTGGACGAATCGCACAAAAAATTATGAAAAAATAAACAAATGGAAATCACAAAGAACGCCTTGGTATTCTGCGCTCTTATTTTAGGTCGAATTACGCCAGCCAGTGGAACGAACGAACCAGAGGGTTGCACCGAGCAGAAACCAGCTGCAGACCGGAAGTCGAGAGTCCACTCGAGTTTCGACGCGTTATCCAGAAATTGATACGCCAAGTCAGAAACGCGACTACAAAAAATACCGGAGTAGTTTTACAACGTTGCAACGAAGCCTTCCTGAAACCCGAGGAAACAGAAATTTTATCGAATTTTTATCTTCTTTTTTGCCGATCTATTTTCATTCCGGTTCGGTTCCGTGCTGATTGCGCACCTCGTTAACCGTGCTGCTCGAACAGTCGTATTATGGACATATATAGTGACATTTATTGTTGCCGCAGGGCCACCGAACGAGGATCAAGGCGCAGGCAGTTTCATCGACGAATTGACAATCGAAATTGCACATGCGGGGCGTCATGAGCGGCACCGAATGATATTACGGTTTAGTTTACTCGGCATCATTACGAACCATCGCAACGGTACCTGCAGCAGAATCACCATCGCCACTCGAAGCAACGCAGCGGTGCAGTATGGAAACGAGTTCCGTGTCACGAGCATAAACTTCCCCTTGGGCCATCGCCACTTTTCATTGGAGCTCGTTTAACATTATAACGTTTTCCCTCCAGCGGTCGGTGGCGTAAATGAGCGACCGCGGGCGATAACCACCGCCTCGTATAATATAGTACACATTTCGCGTGACGCGTGACAGAGTGGATGCAGCGTTTATTGTGCCGCGATGCGCAACCGAGCTATATAGACTTTCGCTGATATACGATTTTTTTTTCTCGCAATAAAGCTGCAGCGGGACGGTCGTTCCGATCGAACGGCTAACCAAAATAGTCGATGCTTCACCAGCGCTCTCCAAATACGCGGCAAACCCCTCTCGACTCTGAAGGGCTCGTATGTGGGAGCGCACGTGAACATCGAGAAGTTGAAGCGTCGATCGTAGAGTAGATTTTGTATCATCGACGGGACACACTTCCCACGGGATCGATCCACGCACGAGCCCATGGCGGTTCGGCACCGATCGCATTGTCCAAATTGCGCCGTACAATTTTCGAAAATTAAATTCTAACGCTTTTCGCTCCCCTGTGACGAGGTTGAGTGAAACACATTTTTTTTCTCTGTTTTTTTTTTTTACAAATTGCTTTTCTACATGAAAAACCAATTGCGAGTGGTGCCCAGAACACTGGTGAACGCGCTGACGCTGGAGCTAACGGGTCTAACGATGTCATCGGGCTTTTATCGTTTTATTAAGGTAATAGGTTTTTAAGAGAATTTTTTGGAAAATGTGAGAATAGATTGTCTTGCAATTACTTAATTTAATCGTTTAAATAACTCGATTTTGATTCAGTTTGCTGAATCAAAATCGAGGCGAAACTTCTAAAATTCGAGAGATAATCTCGATTCCATTCTCTTCTTCCATCCAGCTTGGCGAGTCGCAGATCCCAATATAATTTTCATTCGCGGAACATTGTTTCACCGACGCGCAAACGGTAAAATTGACAAAACCGCCGTACAGTTACAGCACCAGACACACAGATAGTTCTAATAATCTCGTCGAAGTGTCTCGGCGAGTACGAAAAGTGCCTCTGCGTATTACGATAAGCCGGTGCAAAGAACCTCGGGGAGTCGACCGAGTCCGTTTGCAGTAAGCGGCCTAGAGCGGAAAACCGTAGCGCTTTTAGAGTCACCAATGAACAAGAACGAAGAAGGGCGCCCTTGTGGAAATTACGGTTAACTGTACCAACGGGAGTCGACGTTCTCTCGTCTGGCGGAGTTAATTAGACAATAACGGCCTCGACTCTCGTATTTATGACTCGGGCGAGCGATCTTCTTTGCTCGGTATCTCGTTGCCAGTAAAAGTTGCGCGTCGAGTAGGTACTCTCATCGGGTGAGCAGCGACGATCTTCTTCTTTTGCATCTCTCCTGCCACTCCCATTTTACGCCCTCGGCGATAGCTCGGTTCCTCAACGACAACGACAACGAGTACGACTTTGTTTTGTCGAGTCTCTCCGGTACGTCCGCGCACACTCCAAGAAATGCAGTTACATTCTCCACCGCGGCGGGCTATATACGTATCACTGCAGAGATGAACGGGATGGAAAGACGCAAGCGAACAGTCCAAGTGCGCCTGAATCTCCCAGGTGAATCCTATAAATGTGCCGAGAGGTCTCTTCCCTGTCCTATCCCTCTCCGCCCAGCATCTGGATTCAATTACCGGCTTGAAACCTCGAAAGCCATTAAGAGCCATTCGAACGTGTAATTACGCGCAACCGTGAAATCTGTCTCAACGTGATAAAGGGAAAACAGAGTTTGGACGAAGAGCGAGGGGGTGAAAGAAGATTGCTTGAATGTTCGAAGGTTCGTATGGAGATGTCGACGGCGAGGCAGCGATCGAATGATCGATATTCAATTATAATCAAAAAAATGTCGAATGACACGCGAAGAAGCAAAAATATTAAATTCGTATTTAATATTATGCGAAGGACGAGAACCCGCAGTCTGAGAAGAAAAAAATGAAATTATGTGAAAACATGAGGAAGTGCGAACGATTGCGATAATTCAGCAACATAATTTCCAACTTCGCCGCGCCTCTAAGTCATATAAAATTCAATTCAAGAAAGAACGTGTATGCCTTGCTATAAAAATACAGATACACTATAAAACGTAGGGTTCCATCCTCGTTTAACCCGAAGCGCCGAGCTTTGCGCCGCGAACTTCCCCTCTGCGTGTCTGTGTCCGTCTCTCTTTAATACTCGGAGCTCGGGCTCGTGAATGAGAAACGGAAGGACTGGATCCTGGAGATCGGAGCACGAGAGGTGGCTATTAACCCCGCGTCGCTCGTAAAACCACGTGCCAGCAGTAAAACCGTTAAAAGGCTCGTTACGCCGTTTCCATACACATATATATACACACACATGAACATACACCATATACGTCTGTGTCTATACGAATGCTCGCATTCGAGATTCTTTCTTCATCTTCCATTCTTGCAAACTTGCCATCCTGGACACAATCGCGGAGGTCTACGCCTAGGAAACTGGCCGGTTCTACCGTTCGGAGGAGCGCTTGTGTCGGCGCATCTTTGCCGACGGAGATGTCTAGTAGTTTATACGATGTAACGTACAATATATCACGTGGCTCCCGATCCTGGCTGTATTCCTGCGGCTTCCGCAGCATTGTGGAGAGCTGCGCTTGATTGAATGATCTTCGAGACGGAGCGTGTCCGGCCGTGTGACGTCAATGGACCAAGCGCGCACAGCGACGAAGCTTTGGATGTCGAGACATTAAAGTGGAAGGATTGTAGGGAAGACCGGGGACAAAAGTAACAAAAATCCTTTTTAATTTTTTAATCAACAAACCCGAGAGTCTAACGCTTCGGTATCCAATGGTGTACGATTAATCTAGTCTTAGGTATTTATTTAAAAAATTTCAAGCTGAAATATGCGCGGAATTGCGATCACCGCCTCTTTAAACACAGACGAAATTCTGTAAGAATTTGGGCCGCGGTGGGGTCAATTGTAACGGGTAGTGGGGTCATTTGTAACATCCT
>JAPYZD010002273.1:0-16479 GCA_030522725.1 Ichneumoninae sp. B BG-2022a | reverse complement strand
TGTTAACCAATTAATTTTTTGATGAATTTGTTAATAACATTTTGCAATTATTATTATGCAAAATTAATCTTCTCAGTACCTTTAGTATACATGATTTTTGTTCAGATTTTTACACCATCAAGAAGTACTTACAATTTTCTCTTATTGTTGCCGAACTTATGCGAAGTCAGCGCGCAGCGAGACTCCCTCCTTAATTAAGGATCGTACCGCGCATTCGTTCCCTTATCGAGAAGATTCGGTATCAGACCGTGCCGGAGCGTGGCCGCGTATCCGAGGATGATGAACCTAGCCTCTTCGTGGCGTCCGGTTAACAAAAACATTCCGCGCAAAGCGATGAAAGTGTCCCGTCCCCAGTTTCTCATGTAGCCGGTCGTGAAGTGCGGAAGCCCCGCGGACATCGTCAGGCACGATTGCACCACACCGTCGTTCGTCACTTTGGTCTTCGGTTTCGGTGGGTCCAAATTCGGCGAGAGATCGGGCAGCTGAGAAGATCGCACGGTTCCTCCGACCTGAATGGAAACGAGCGACAGCAATTTCACGAATGTTGAGCCGTCTTTGACGAATCTGAAAAGATCGAATCAATGTAGCACACATCGTTTCTTTTTTTTTTTTTTTTGTTAATTGAAATAAGTCGAATTTATCCTTCGGCAATTTACCTCGGCATGAGCGCGTAACATTGCTCCAACAGAATCATGTAAACATTCACGGCGATGACGTCAAAGTAACTCGGCACGAGATAACGTGGAATCAGCTTGAACGGCTCGGCGGCTTCCTCGAACCACTTGCCGAGCGCGAGCGTACCTTCGTCCTCCATGAGACGCTGCCAAACGTAGTCTATCAGCCAATTGCCTTCGCGAAGATTAACGCACAACGGATGTCCCAGGTCGTTGTTCGGACGGATGTCGGCCAACAGAGATATCACACCTGCGTAAAATAATTTATATTATATTCGAAAAATGAATATAGAGATGAGGATTGACTGAGATACACGATATTACATAGACGACTGTAATAGCTCGTTGTGACAAATGACAAAAGTACAGATTATCAATTGACGACACGAGTCTTGATCGGACGTTTACAGAGAGCAGACGTCTGACAGTTCGTACTTGAGATGAATTATTGTGTTTAATAATATCCGTTCAAAAATAAAATACGCGTGTTGTTGATTTCGCTCTTATACATAGATATAGTTTCTCTTGGACACATCGTTTTATTTTGTTAGAGGATGCCCCAGAAAAAGTAAGCTCGTCAAGAGACGCGAAGTACTTTAAAAAAAATTAAACGAGACGCTGCTAAGTAGGTATTGTTGTTACACCACCGTCGACGAGCCAACGGTCGGGGTTACCTTGAAATCCTGCATAGACCAAGGGTCCGTACGACGGTATATTGTAAACGCCGAAGCGGTTTCCAGTTTCGTCGCGCTCTTCCTGGTCGCAGCGAAACATTACTTTGTTCATCTCCGCGAGGTCCATGCGCGACACGATGGCTCTTAGCTCCGAACTCTTTGACGATGTTATAGTCTCGATGGTCGAGTGCAATTTCGCGAGAGTGGGTATTATGTTGGCGTGCAGAGAGACTCTGAAAAAAGCCAGATTATAATTATTTTTACTGGAAAATAAATAGCTTACATGATTTTCATTAAATCATTAAATTAGTTCGCAGTCTTACCGAATTGCTACGACGGAACCGGGCTGGAAGTTGACGAAGTTCAATTGCGTGATCTTGGCATCCCCCGAGTCGACCTTCTCCAGTATCGTGGAATCGCAAATTTGTATGTGTTCTTTTAAATTGAGTGCGTAACCCGACAGGCCGTTTATAAAGCCGTCGTCTTTCATATGCTTGTCGGGGAAGTGGAAAGGTGATGGACCCTTTCCTCTAATAAAATAATAATTTATAGTACAAAGTATTAATACAAAGTGTGCTAATAAAAAGAAAATAATAAATGTAAATACGCCTATAAACGGAAAAAGCGGAACCGATTAGAGTTGAAGGTGAACAGCGGGCCGTACTTTCCCGTACGTGTCCCCGTACTTTCGGAATCTATCAGAACGCGTGCGAAAACTTACTCAATTTCTTGGTAAGACAGCGAGGCTTCCAAGATAATTTCCTCGACGACGCCCTCGACGCGTAACAGTCTGACGTGTCTTCTGAGATCGTTGGCGTTCGAATCGGGATGTTTAAAAGCGGTGAACGCTACCAGAACAACGCTCTCGTGAGTATAGGGCGAGTGTCTGGTCACCGCGACGACATCGGGATCCATTTGATCGACGAACACCTGAGAAAACTTGTGCCGACCCAGGCTGTAGTGCAGATCGTTCAGTGCCCGTTTTGCGGCAACGATTCCGGACTTTGTGCTCACTAGGCCCGGGTCGTCCTTTGCCAGATCCTCGTCATCGGTCCACGCTGGATATTGTCTATTCTCGTCCACAACATGGATCTGCAATAATAATAATAATAATAATAATACCAAACGTTTCGATACCAGAGAAATCAAAATTAATTTTGCGATGTCATCAATTGATTGTCATATAACCGTAATTGGCCGGTCCGGAAATGACCGCACTGTGACGCCAGCGACACGGCTCCAAAATTAACAAAGTACCAATTTCGTAAATTAGAGTAAAATTAATTTTGTATTCATCGTATAATATTGTTTCATTGATGAATAAATTGATAACATTAATTTGGGCAGGTTGTCCTGTCGGCTCTATAAGTGGGCTTCGCCAGTATTAAATAAATAAATGAAAATCCGAATGATTACGAAGTCAACGAGAGAGAAAAATTCCTTTGAAATTAACTTGGTTTGCTAATAAGATGACCAAATTTGTGACAAAAAAATTACGGTCAAATCCCAACTAAATAAATATTTTTCGGTGTTTTGACCATAATTTGTAACATAAATGGCGGTCATGGTGCAACAAACATTTTCTGGAATAAAAAAAAAGATCAATTGGCGGTTTCAAAAAACAATCGTCACTGCACATCTCTGATGGAAACTTACGTGATGCGGCACCAACTCGTCGTACCCTCGATTGCTGCCACTGGCGCAGCAAGCCATCGATACGAGAGCGGCGCTGGGAAGTAAGTCGAAGACACTGCGCTTCTCGATAGGACTGGGATTATCGTGAGTCTGGTCCATGAAGAGAGCATGAGCGATGGAGGGTACCAGAGGCCGTTGGCGGGATTGGAAGAACGCGCCGACCGGTTCACCGCCGTAACGATAAATCAATCGTCCCTCCTCGTGGCTGTCCCAAGCTGACATCGCCTCTGTTAAAATCGAAAAAGGCCGATAATGTCGTCGCCGCCCGACGCAAATTTTTCTTATCCGTTACGTACCTCTGATCAGGGAGGTGATGCCCAATCGATTCACAAAGATGTTGTCCTTCTGGTCGGAGTTCGTGAACAGCTCAGCCACGACGTACAAATCCGGGCGCACTCGCCGCGCCACGTCCAACATATACTAATTAACGAAAGATACGTATTATTTTTAAATATAATTTAGCACAGATAAATCCTGTAAAGTTTTACGTGGATAAAAGAATCTCCTAATATGTGCGAATGTGTCGAAAATAAGAAATACTTTTGCAATGATTTGGATTTAAAAAAGTACCTCGGCAACGGGTATCGGAGTCGAGTGGCAGTTGTCCAGGCGAATGCCGTCGAATAGTCGGGCGGTTTGTTCGACGTAGGTGGACATGTGTTGCCACAGGAAGGGGCTGTCTTCGGGTTTGTCGCCGAATCTCAGTTTCACGCTGTCGCCCCAAGCGATCAATTCCCTTCTGATGTAGATGTTCGAATCGGAATCGGCAAAGTTCTTCAGCGGATCGCTGTTCATGACCCACCCGTTGTGGGCCATCAGGTAACATCCCGTTTCGGAGTACATAGTTATTTCTCTCTCCATCAGCGAACGCGGCGCTCCGTAGTCTGTAAAATACCTGCGGAGCATGTTCGATTATTAACGACTACCGAACCGATCGTTGCATGTACACAGCTTGTTTGAATTTTCGCAGCAGTTGCAAACGGATAATTTAAATATGGGAACACTGGTTGCAATTTCTGTTTGTTTGAGTAATCGAAAAAAATACCCCCGGCAATAAAGACGCAGGCCCAGAAGATGAAATAAAAAAAATGACCTGGATCTTCCGTAATTTTTTCAGTTATTTGTTCTACGGTTTTTTTTTTTTTTTTTTTTAGCAACGGTTATAATTTTTTACCTTGGCACTAACGGATTTCGTTCGCTAATTTCTTTCAATCTGGGACCGTCAGACTGTACCCTGAAGTAACGAATACCGGCGACAGTGTTCTCGACAGCCGCGTTCAGGTGATTCTGTATTTCGTTGATGATGGCGTTATTCAAGTCCTGGACTTTGGCTCGCAGTTCCTCGGCGCAGCGTTTCAAGCGGGTCTCCTCGTCGAAACAGTCCGCTCTGCAAATTACAAAAAGTCTCGTCGTTTTAATAAACAATACGGGAATTAATTTTTTTTAGTTATCGTCTCGTCGCATTCACCTGTAGGCGTTGTAGGTACGAAGAGCAAGCTGCATATCTATCGTTGATTTCAATCTGCGATACTGTCTATCTTGTACTATGGAAATCGCAAGGTCGGGCGTCGGCGTGTTCCCTGCCGGATCTTCAGGCACTCGGGTCCTCGCCAGATTCAGGAAATCGGCGACTATCTCGTTTACGTCGACGGTGTACAACTCGTGGATCTTGGCGAGAGGCAAGAAATACGTGTGCAGCGCGTGACGGATCGCCTGGAAAATTTAACAGAAGTATAGTAACTTCAGAAATGTACAAATGTACAAATTCTTCGCTTCAAGTAATTTAGAAATTTACTAGTCAGCGGTTTACCCTTTTTTTCTACTCCAAATAACTGTTTTCTTCTTTAGCGCACAAAGTGTAAAATATTTTCTTGTTTTTTCATTATACATAAGCACAAAAGATTTACTGACTTGTTAAAATATATAAAGGGATTTTCCCGTTTACTACTATAAATAAATAAATAAATAAATATTGCTAGATCGAAATCAGTAAGTCGAATCTGCCTCAGTATACGCTCTCGTGGATTTATTCTCACATTTAAGTGGTCCTCGGTTTCGACAACCGGAGGTATTCCCTTCATCTCCCAGTCGCCCGCAGCAACTTGCACTGTCAGATCGAACAGCGTCGCGTCGAGAAGATACGCAGGTCGCAGGTGCGGAGTGTTGAGACAATTGTACGTGCACTCTGGGTGCGTGGCTAAGAACGGACTTTCGTTGGCCGTGTGATTCAACACTATGTCGCAAATACTCAGCATCTGCGAAAGGTAAAAAAAGTTCAAGAGCGTTGTCAAGAGTCTCGTCGATTTTCTAGAAAAAAGCGTTCTTACGTTCCACTCGTTTCGCATTTTGTTGGTGAGACGCTCGATGTCCTCGAACGTAGTTGGCGCCACTTTGTCGTCGTTGAAAGAAGGATTCAACTTCAGTTGATCGCTCAGACTGTAGGCCGATTGAGAAGCTCCGAGTTCCTGAAAAACGTGATCATTATTCGTGTCGTTCGGGTGAAAAAAAATTCCATCAAAACAAACGCACGCGAATCGAAACTATGTTTATTTTATTTTATTAATTTACTTCAGGGCTTACGCAGTAAAATCTCGTTTTTTTTTTAAATTAGGATATAGTGTCAAGAATATTCTGTTAAATTTTTATGTCGAAATTCAACAAATTACGAAAGTTTGAGACCTTTATGTGGAAAGTGGCGGAGCTTGATGGATTTTTATGAAAAATTGTACCGATATACTTCAGCAGATTCTTTAGTACTTAACAGTTCCATTTTTTTAAAAATTATTCAAAGTGTTGAAAAATAATTTGCTAAGAAACAATTCCTATTTTTTCCTTCCGACAAAATGACTAGTCGAAATCAGGAATATACTGCAAAGAAGCTTTAAAAAAAAATTGTTTACGCCGACCGACCAAATAAACACGTCAAGAAACCAAAAGACGATACTTCTGCAAAAAATGTTGAAATTTACTATTTTTTTTGTCTGTAAAAGAAGCAATCCTTCAATAAATTATCATATATGATATTTTGAAAATTCGTTTTTTTAACATAGTTTCGTTTTTGTCCGATCTACAGACCTGTATCGGTGTGAAGTGAATCATGTTATATCCGGAATTTCGTGCAACGACGAGTTTATTCTCCCATGTAGAAAAGGGTCCCAGGCACTTGGACAACACGGTTTGACACTGAACACAGTCGAGAGGAAGAGTTCCGCCGTTTCCTGGCAATTGAAGTTCGGGCTCTACGAGCAGGTAGCCGGACGCGATCGGTTTCACAGCGCTGTCTCCTCTGGAAACGACTTTGCGTCAGCAATTTCACGTATTATTTTAATGTGATGACAAAAATATATTTTTATTTCGACCAACTTCGCGTCCGTCGCGTAGTAATGAAAAGATCCAGCGGACATAACTCTCATCGTCGCAACGTCGTTGTCCCATTGGAGCTGATAATAAGTGTGCCTCTCGAATTTATGGTCGGCCGTCGGTGGATGGTTCGTAACAACGTCCACGTACTTTCCGAAGAGGGAAGGCCCGAGACGAAATTCGATCAGATATCCTGTTAACAATAAGAAAATATATATATCGGACGAACACCGGACGCGCAATTTATAAGAACTATACAAGAGTATAATAGAGACGAATACATTATACGATAGAGACGAACAATTTTACAACAACTTATTGTCCAGAAACGTCCACAATTTTTTATTTGCTAATTTTTCGGTCGCACCGTCCATCTCTAGTTTTGCTAACAAAAGTACAAACTAAAATTTTTAATGACTTGTATAATGTATATTCAGTTGTATATTCAATTCTGAACAAACTCGTTTGTCATTTATTTAGGAAAATTATTTTTACGAAACTTAGCCTTCCGATTTTAAGAAATGATTTTTTTAATGTGAATGATAACGTGTCTTGTTTGGGGAATATATACTCGGGGCCAGAGTTCACTGGGCAATCTTTCAGTGTCCTCCGGAATCGTACACGGGAGATAATACTTGAGCACGAACAGTTTGTACCAATTAGAGTTTAAGTTAAAATAATAAAAAAAAAAAATTATATAGAACCCGAATTTAAATAAAAATTAAGAACTATTTACTGTTTTTCTTTTTTTTTAAGATTTAAATAGTTGCAAGACACATTCGTATTTTGAATATCGGTCAAGGAAAAAATGCGTTTATAAAGAAACAATGAAAACAAGACACACTTTTCATTATCTTCCGAAATCGCGCATAGGAGATGATAAGTATGAACAGTCTTCAGAATTAGAGTTTAAGTTAAAGTAATTGAAATAAAAAATTAAATAGAACCCGAGTTCAAATAAAAATGAAGTAACATTTACTGTTTCTCTTTTATTTATTTTATTTAGAGATTTAAGTAGTTGCAAGACACGTTTGTACTTTGAATATCGATGAAGGAAAAAATCCGTCGATAAACAAACAATTCAAACGAGACAAACCTTTCTTCACCCTGTACTGAACGCCATCCAGGTGTTCCCCATTGTTCAAAGTAAGTACCCTCACGTGATCCACGCCATCGTCGTCGATGTGCGATCTTTTCTCAGCCATTTCGTCGATCGGTTTCTGAAAGAAAAATTTACACGCGATTTACTAACAGATCAAACGAATATTCAACTTTACGCAAAATCTTTGTTTCTTATTTAAACAAGATATGTTTGTCTCCATTAAAAAATGTATAAACACCGGTCCGGAGTTGGAAGTCTCTTAAAGTACTCACATGACAAAAGTGGTAAGTGCACTGAAGCTTTGGATGCAAACGCTTAATATAAGTTTCGGCCACAATGCAGTTTACAGACCATGCAAGCGAGTGTTAAGTTACTTGGTTCCGCTCCTCGAGCGCATACAGAACAAGATGCTATTTTCTTACTCCACTTGGATTACAGGTAAGCAAATCACCGGCCCTCGGAGTAGTTACAGAATCCCCCCTCGTTGTACCGTTTAGTCAGCGACCAGGGTAAGGTCGGGTTATCGTTTACTCTCGGACTTACGTAGGACCAGGCAAATCTCAGGTAGCGCCGATTAGCCAATGTTCGAAAGAAATTCCTAATCTTCGCGAGCAGTCGCTTCATCGCCCTCCAAACAGATCGCTTTAAGCCAACCGTTGAATCCATAATTTGTGTTTTTTTTTTGTTTCTTTACTCGTGCGTTAAGCCAAGCTAAAGGACTTTCGTGCGAGTCTAACGAAGCTGCGGATGGCCAGCCGTCCACCTTCTAATCGCTGCTTTTTTCATTAATAGGCATATTTTTTTTTTACTTTTTTTTGGAGCAAGCTTTGCAGTTTTACCTATAACAGACACACCTTAAATCTTCAGATAATTCATTCATGAATTGTACACATATCGGGTTCGGATAATTCTAGATTCTAGTATTGCGTTTGGTAATAAAGGAAATGCTGATTGAATTATTGATTAATTACAGATATTAAGTAATTGACGAAAACACGGATATTTCTACTTGTTGCATCCATTCGTAAAATCGCACGGAAATTACAATTTCTACAAGATTTTTTTAAGTGCAAAATCCAAGTTGATCCCCTTGCAGGAAAAGTCTACAACAACGAATAAGATAAAATGTTAGCAGAGAGAGTTACAAGCGAAGGCAAAAGTTTTTAATAATTCGTAGATTTTAATTCGAAAATGAAAGAAAAATTATCGAACGCCCATTACCAACTTTGTTGACCAGATTAATGCGAGATTAGGAGCGATTCGTTCGCGATTTCACGTATAGAAGAACGGAGATAATTTCGATGCTCGGGGTGAGAAGGGAATTTTATTTGGTCAAGAACTTTTTACACTCTGGGTAAGAAACATTTAATTCGCGTAACAAAATAAACCCTCGGAGAGAGAATCGCAACGAACTCTCGAACGTGGTGCGTAGTGGGGATTTTTTCGGTGTGTAGAGCCAAGCACCGTTTCGAAACACGGTGTGTGTCCCCCGAAAGAGGGTTTGCCGTCGAGGGGAAACAACGCGAAGTTAATGTTAATTAATGTGCACACAACGGTGATTAAACATCGATGAAGTCGTGCATGCGGATGAGATTCGTTCGAGGGGACGGAATTAACGCGACGGATATATAAATTACCTTTCAGTCGAGCAATCGCATTCACTCACACACTACGCGCTATCACTAACGACCGAATCTTTCAAATTCGTCCTCTATTTAGAGACACGACAGTGTGAAGGTCATGAGCGTAAGGTCGGCGGCGCGCGCGCGCGCGCTCGTGCCGACGAATTTTATATAAAGCAGACGTAGCAGACGACAACAAAGACGCTTACTTCACGCGTCAGAAAAACATTGCGAATTTTATTGTGGCGGCAAATCCGAAAGCTTTTTCGAGTCGAGTGAAATTTTGTTTTTACTCGTACGAAGACTATAAAGAGTGGTTTGCGAAGATTTTCACTGTGTGTGCCGAATATAAGGTAAGAATATAAGACGCAGCGAACGACAATGAAGACGCTCACGTCAGACATCAGAAGGAGACATTGCGAAGTTTATGACGGCGGGAACTGCAATAGTAATTTACAATACTAGTGCGATAAGTTTTTTCTGACGAGTGTCACTTTGCAATCATGCGAGTACAGAAAAAGTTTTATCGCACTAGTATCGTAATGTACTATTATACAATTACTAATATACAACTAATATACAACTAATATACAATTACTAATATACTACTAATATACAAAAAATACAATAATATACAATATAATAATACAATTAGCGTGCGAGAAGTAAAATTAGCGTGCGAAAAGCGAAATTAGTAGGCGAGAAGTAAAATCCGGTCGATGTGCGCCTTAGTACGAGAGGGTGCACTTCTCATGCATGCTTTGCAAAAAATTGTTTTTTCTCATACGAAAACTACAATCGTCACGGTTCGCGAAGATTTCCAGAGTGTATCACGAACATAACGGCGCTAAATCTCAGCTGGCAAATTTATAGAGTAGACGTAGCAGACGACAGCAAAGACGATCACTTCAGACGTCAAAAAGAGACATTGCGAATTATACGATGGCGGCAGTTCCAAAAGCTTTTCCGCGTCGAGTAACATTGTCTTTACTCGTACTAAAACTACAATAAGAGTCACGGTTCGTAGATTTGAAGATTTCACTTTGCAAAATAAATGAAAATATCGAGAATCAGCGGTCACAGAATAGCGGCCTTTTCGCTAGCGGTGACAACGATTTTTCTCGTGACTATCTGCAAGGAAAACAGAGCCCTCCAGTCCTACGACGAGAGATACGACAACGAATCGCCCGACGACCAATCCAATGGCGACGAGGACGAAGAGAAAGATTTTAACTTTCCGTTCAGCGAACCGACCGCCACTTATCCGACGACTCTCTCGCCAACGAAAAAACGCGGCAAATGCAGCGAGGATCGCATAATGTTTTATCTCGCCGAACTGCAAGTCATAAATCCTGAGACAATCGTCCAGATTGCATCTTACAAGGACCTCGATCGAATCTGTAGGTTTGTGGGTGTTATTTAAACTAACAATGATTTCATATACGTATATCTTGAATGAAAGTGTTTTCTTATAATCACGAAATCTTGTTGGCCATTTAGAAAGATAGCCAGCAACTTGGGGTCCATCGATGCCCTCATGCTTACGTGCATTCCCCTGCCGCAGAGCCATTTGTACATGCAATTGATAACGGGAGTTCGGGTGCTGCACGAAAAATTGTGCACCCACTCGGAGTATCAGTCAGGTAAAAAAAAAATCCGACTCGCGATTTACTCGCGCTACGAGCATTGCCCTCGCGCTCGTCGCCATGCCTGCGAATGCTGCGACCTCAAACGTTCAAAATGAATATTCGCCGAAAAAAAATATCTCGGTCGGTCCGACGAAGGGTCAACCGCGATAGTCCTGGCATTGACCAATCAAAGTCCCAGAGGCTTGCTACCCGTAATTTCCTTGTTATTGGTCTAATCGTATTATGTTTTGTTTTCGATCGTGACTCTTTACATAATTCGTTTTCCATTATTTCATCGCGAATTACAGTTGATTCCTGTTATTTTTTATAATTGCGATTTTTATTTTTTTAATATAATCTTTTCTGTAATGGATCTGTAATGTGAGCATGTACTCAAAAAGTATTTGTACTTGGTGCTTGAAATTGTAAAAAAAGTAGTTGTGTACTTCAAGTACGAAACAACTACCCAGTATTTCAAGTACCGCCCAGCCCTGGCAGTTACTCCCCTCAATCCTTGTATAGTGTTCCAAAAATATATGAGCTGCTTCCAAGAGCTGCACAACGAATACATCGACTGTGCTGGTCCAGCGGATTGGACAGAAAACATGGAGGACCAAGAGCTATGCAAGTAAGCGCCAGAGACAAAAATATTTTTTCTAAAATATTCCAATCGCCGCAACGTTATTTGCTGCTTCAGCGAATACAAGGCGATAGCGGACTGTTATTACACACAGACAGCTATGCTCTGTGGCATCAAGGCTGCCAAGACAATGAAGGAATTGGTCGTCAGAGTGATCAATGCAGTCATAGAGGTATCGGGCCGAATCATGTCTGGAATTATACGAGTTCCGTAGGCTTGAAAAATTTTCTGTACTTTTATCATTCAATATGTTGTTTGGTCGCAGACGCATTGTCCGGAGGTGAGGAAAAATCCTTTGGTCCCGGATCCCATGCCAGAGCACATGATTTACACCAGAGAATCGCACGCCTGTGACAACCTGCAGGATTCCAAGCTATGCATCTTACTTCTGATAACTTATTTGCTCATTGGCAATTGATTTTTAATCGTCAACTTAACCGATAAGCAATCTCCCGGGAAGTATTTGTCCTTGGAGACACAAAATTGAAATGAAGGAGGGGCTGAAGAATTTAAAGATCTTGGGAAAAACGTGAGAAAAAAATAAATACCGTGGAGCAGAGTTATCGATTGATATAGAATTGTTTATTGACGAGACGTCGGTGGATTTCATTGACTGTGTCATTTGACTAATCCGAGCTATCGCCGGTGTTGTGTCAAGAAGAAATTTCGCCTTCAACTTTTCGATGCTCTACGATACTCTGTCATGACAATTGATTTTTGGCCTTAAATTAACCGACGAACAATCGCCCGAGAAATTATTCGTCATTATAAACATAACCTCGGAGTACAGCCGCGCCAGAAAAACGGTAAAAATAAATAAATACCGTGGTTAGAACAGCTTATTCATGAGACGTCGGTCGATGCCGTCGACCAATGAATCAACCATTGGATTAATCCTTATTGTCACCGGTGTTATCGACAACTTTTCGATGCTCGACGACACTCGCTCATGACAATTGGTTTCCAAGCCTTACTTCAACCGACAAGCAATACCGGCAAATCACCGAATGTTAGAATTGTTTATTCAATGAGATTATCACCGGTGTTGCCGACGACAAATTCCGCCTTCAACTTTTCGATGCTCGACGACACTCGCTCATGACAATTGATTTTCAAGGCAAATCATCGAATGTTAGAATTGTTTATTTGGTGAGATTATCACCGGTGTTACCGACGACAAATTCCGCCTTCAACTTTTCGATGCTCGACGACACTCGCTCATGACCATTGATTTCCAAGCCTTACTTCAACCGACAATCTCCCGGCAAATCAACGAATGTTAGAATTGTTTATTCAATGCGTCGTCGGTGCGGATGTCATGGACCGTTATCGTTTGATTAATCCGAGAATCACGACCGGTGTTATATCGACGCGAAACTATATTCCGCATTCAACTTTTCGATACTCGATGACATTCGCTTTACACTCTTCCTGCTCTCTCTCTCTCTCTCTCTCTCTATCCCCCTCCCTCCGTCGCTCTTTCTCCTCGTCGAGTATATTCTCGGGGCACTCGCAAACGCAGTTTCAAAATGGCAGCGGCTACGGACGAGCTCAGTGAGTAGTCTCGGAAATGTCTTTAATTATCGTGCGAGCATGCAATTTGTGCAACGTCGATTTGTACTCCGTTCTCTCGTCGAACGTTCCGTCCGTCGTTGGGATTTATCGGAAATCTTTATTTGACAAATAATCCCGTGCTATTCGGCTCCCGATCAAAAGTCAAATGTCACGCCGCCATGAAGAGACAACTTCATGTTTCTATTTCATTCACGATGATTGAGCAATAGTCCGACTATTTTTCCAATGCACCCGAGCTTTGTGCGCTTATTCCGCTTATTAATCGCTCGTCACTGGCATTGACAACCGTCGTTACGCAATGCCGAATGTACTCGATGCTCCCATTAGCTCGGACTACTGGAAGACGACTTTCCAAAATTACTGCCAGTGTGGAATAACTTTTAAACATTGTTCCCAAAGGTTGCCGTCTATGCGGTTTTTAGTTATGTCGTTTTCGACGATGACTTTTTTCGTTAACTCTGCAAAATTTCGTTTATTCCGCAAAAAAGAACTGAGATATTTCTTTATTTATTAAATTGCACACTGTAATTTATTACACTGTACAAAAAATTGGAAATTTAATGTAACGGACTGGAAGTTTTTATGCAAAAGCTGCAAAAACGTTCAATTAAATTTACAATTGCGATGAAGAATTAAGGTAGTTTTTCATTGGCATTAAAGTAGATTATTTTATTTGAAGTACTTTTATAGTGAAAGTTGAAGTCAATCTTTGAAAATAAAGTATTTCCAATGATTTTGATATAGCCTTATTGTTATTCGATATAGCGAACATTAGTTTTTCATCGTAATTGTAGGTAAAATTTAATATACAGATTTTTGCATAAAAACTTCCAGTCCGTCATATTAAATTTCACATGAATTTTCTTTCCAGTATACGTAGCCTTTGTATTGGAAAAATAATTGTTCCCATTTCGCATAATCATTTCCAAAAAAAAAAAATGTATGGGATTTTTTTTTCTACCCTGAACTACAGAATTGAATCCATGATTAATGGACTGGAAGACGTTATCTATAGGATTTCATGTGTTTAATTCTGAAAGCGTAACAAATAATACTTTGTACTCTTAATTACTGAAATAATGAAAAAATTTAAAGTTTGCAAAGGACCAATTAATAACTTTTTTTTTTTTGTTACGCAGTTTTGTTGGAGAGGGTGTTCCTATGTCTGGGAAGCGCCGACACGGACGAGCAGCTTCAAGCGTCGGTATGCAAGTTTCTACCGCCCGTGCTGCTGAAGCTTTCGAGCCCCCAGGAGGGGGTGAGAAAGAAAGTGATGGGTCTCTTGATACACATAAACCGGAGGGTCAAGAGCCGACCGAAAGTCCAGTTACCGGTCGAGGCTCTCTTGCTTCAATATCAAGATCCTGCTGCCAGTTCATTTGTAATTGTACGTATTTTCATCGCAAATGCTTAAATAGGCAGCAATTAAAAAAAAACATTACTCATTGTAATAATTATTCGTTTTTATAATAATCATCGCTCAGCAATAATTATCATTCTTTGTAAAAATTATTACTATTTGCAAAAATTGCATCATCTCGTTAAGAAAAAAAAAACTATATATTAATGATTATTGAAACTATTATTAACGGAGTTTTTCAACATTTCCAGAATTTCACCATAATCTACATAAAATTAGGATACTCTCGAATGGAAATGAAGAAACAAGCAGAGTTGGTTCCAAGTGTTTTGAACGCTATCGACGGAAAGCCTCTTTCTCATCAGGATAGGTAGATTATTTTTCAAATATACCGGCTCGATTCTATTCTCTGAAAATAACACGAAAATAATATAATTTGTAGCTTGTTACTCGTTATTATGCCGGCACTGGGACAAATTCAAATTCCCATGGACGCGGAGAAAAGAGCAGCGTTGATTGGTCTGCCCGACAAACTTCAAGTGGCCAAGCACCTCTTGAATTTTCTGCTCGATATGCTACTTTTACCGTACGGGTAAGTGTCGTTAATAGATTTTTTCCCGGGCATTCCGGTTCACACCCTTTTCAATATTTAGCCGCGGCCGGAAAAGTTGTCCTCGTTCAAAGTATAGCAAATATGCGCGTTGCTAGCTCTATACTTTCTATCGATGAATTACGATAAATAAAATAATAGTCTTGCAGGTCGATGTACTTCCAGGAGAAAGAACTCACGATCGTAGCGCCATTTATTTTAAGCAAAATAAACGACGAGTTCCAATGTATTTAATTGAATTTGATGTGAACAGATCGGTGGGTCAAATGGACGGCCAGGAGCCTGGTCAGACCATCGACTGGACACAATTTCCGGTACCACCGGGCCTGAGCGAGTACGCCTTCAAAAGAGTCGTCGGGGAGAGTCCACCCTCGGCCGAACAACTCGAGCAAATCAAACTTGGAATCGTGAAATTCATCGGCGGTGGAGTTTTTCCCGATATGGATATTCTCATACATCTCATCGTGGCTGCAGCGGACACGAGGTTCAGCGTCGCTAACGCCGCGGATCTGGAACTGAAGAAGATCGTCAGGTAAACAATAATTTATCATCGATCGATGTCGATGGTAAATTCCATTATAATAATTATAGTGATTTATTTCACTACAATCGATTCTCTATAGAAATCTACCGTCAGATTTAATTGCCGCCGAATCCAGTAGATGCGTTTTTTTAACAAACAAATGAAATTGTCACAGTGAACATATATGATATATATAAATCTTTAAAAAATGCAAAAAAAAAAAATCATCTCATCTTTTTAAGTCCGTTTCACATCGCTGATTTTAACGGTACATTATATGTTGCATTGTTGTAAATTTGCATATAAATTTACAGTGGATTGGATTGGGGATTGAGACAACTTGCGATGCCTCTGTACACGCTGTTCCTTGGAACCGGTGCATTGGGCACTCGAAAAGACGTCAAGGCGGACATGAAAAGGGTACCGGCAAACACGAGAATACGCCTCAAGCTTATGTACTATCTTTGTCGCGTGTCCAAGGCTGGATTCATAATACCGACGTGCATTCATGTGAGTCCCAGCGATCGAGGTTCTCTTCGAGAGGGCCTTCCATCGTCTCACAAAAATCGTCCCATATATTCGATAACACCGGTGTCCATTTTTTATTATTTATACCAGGTCGTCTTCGAATCTCTTTACGGAAACAACACGAATCGCAAATTGAAGTCTTTGGCTCTGGAGTTCACGTTAAACATGGTTCAGCAGTGAGTATGCAGTTTCGATAGAAATCTATCGTTTGCTTACCCGAAACCGAAGCTCGAACAGTTATTAGTATATTAGTATATTAAGGTAGCTCCAGCGACTGGTATTCATTTCGCCTAAATTCGAAAAATTCGGGCAAGAATTGCAAACACTTCCCGATGTTATAAAAATCTGAAAAAATTCATACTTATTATAGGCACTGAAAAGACTAATTCTGCATAATAATAATTTCAAAATGTTATTAACAAATTGTTGAAAAAAATTGTTCATCAAAATATGCGGTAACTCAACTTTTTTTTATGAAAATGATTCGT
>JAPYZD010002272.1:0-24465 GCA_030522725.1 Ichneumoninae sp. B BG-2022a | reverse complement strand
TGATTTTTTTCAGATTTTTACACGATCAAGAAGTACTTGTAATTTTCTCTTATTGTTGTCGAACTTATGCGAAGTCAGCGCGCAGCGAGACTCCCTCCTTAAATTTTTCTTTTTTTTTCAATCGTTCATTTTTATAGATTTTGATGTGCCGGATCGAATGGCTCTAGGTACAAGCCGTAGCACCGAGTACTTTTTTTATCAATAACGCCTGGCAACCTTGGCGGCTAGTTTCAGCCTCACGAAAATCGAATCGTAACGTAGATTTCACTTAAGTAAAAAAAAAAACTACCAACCCTTGTGCTCAACGGTAGAGCTTTGATGCCGATCAGCAGTTCGAGGGTATTCTGCACGGCGAGTAGAGCCGTTGCGGTCGACAGAACGAAAAGTGCGAGCATGGCGAGTGGATAGAGCAAAGTACGTCTGACCCACCACGTTCTTCTCTGCTCGTCCAATAATTTTCTCCTCATCTGAACTTCCTCTAGTCTTTGGGTAAGGCCACGTTGTAGAGCGCCGTTTCTCAGGCACATCAGGCCGGGATTAGGGCTCAGTAGTTCCTCCTCGTCGTCGATGCTCCCGTTACAGTTCGGTGGCGACATAGGCACTGGCGAAACGTACGACTTTCCCGTGGCCTTAGCGTGCTGCAGTCTGAAACGAAGAGGCAAAAAAATTTATAAAAATTCGGAAGTGAAAATGCATCGGTGATCAACCGTGACCGTAGAATTTTTTGTTCCCGTTCCGTACGGAACCAAAAAATTATACCAGCCCGTGCCATCGTCTTTGATACGTACCTCCTGCTGATGCAGTCTTCCTCCATTCTGTAGGCGAAAAACTCCTCGTCTAAATTCTTGAGGAACTGAGGCTTGACGAGGAACGAACCGACGACGCCGAACAGCCTCACAAATCCAACAGGTGTGCACACTGTTCTCGGGCAGAATAATTTTCAAGTCACAGCCATTCCTGCTTAAGAGCCGTTTCGCTTTTTTTGTATCGCCTTTGTAGCACGTATATACTTACGCAAGAGCATGACCACTCCGACGAAGGAAACGCACGAGTACAAAAAGGGTAGATAGTAACTCCATAAATCTGCAAAAAAGAAACGAAAAAATTAAATTACCAGTTTAAAGCAACGGTACACCTAGATGGGATAGTGTATAACGATGTTCGCGGCCGAACGGCCACGATAATAGTCGGTGTAGCGTGCGCGGCCCGATATACACGAGGATCGAGTTGTTCGCATGGTCGTTCGGAGCGCAACCGGAAGTGAACGCGCGCACCCGCATAATAGCAGCGATCATCGAAGATACGGTCGCCAGTGGGAAAAAATAAACTCTTGATTTTCCGGCGTTATATCAACGTCGTCCGACACACAATGTCGTAACAGCTTACTGAGCAAAGTGTGGAGACTACTCTTCTGATAGTCTATGAGGGCCGACAAGACGTAGGTCATTCCGAGTACCAGGGTGCCCAGCAGACAGAGAACGGTCACGGTCTCGTACACCCTCGCCATCACGCCCTGGTAGTAAAAAGAAAACAATATCGATCAAATAATGACCCCTTCGATTATTCTTAATATCCGGCCTGTTAGGCGATCGTTACCTTGCGGTGGCCGACGAAACCCTCCGACTCCGTGAAGAGGTAGGCGAACGGTAGAAATACGAACAGCGACAGATTCGAGAAGAGGAACACGTGGTTCCACAGTCCTGTTGACAAAATAATTTATTACAAAAATAATTGAATTAATAATACAATGGAATTCGTATGTTGTCAAGACTTTCATATAGAAAATTTACCCGAGGTTAAAGCGATATGATAATCGAATCTACAGCTATTTAATTAAATTTAGGTATTTGGGTTTTTATGGAATCGGAAATTATGAAAAGGAGTTTTTTCGAGGTGACAAAAAATTTGGAAAAAAATGCATAAAAAATTGAGTTGATAATAAAATTGCATTCGTGTAAGTACCGTAGAACCACGATTATCCGAACCTTCTGTTATTCGAACCGCCGCTGGTTCGGATAAAGTTTCTACTATGCGAACTATTGCCTGAAATTCTCGTATCTTTACATTATTGCGCGCTCCAAACAACAAGCAGTTGTTTGGAACGCGCAGACAACACAGAACTACCGTACATACACGTCAGTCGTCTGCGCAGTATTTATTAGTTTCTCTGCCGAACAAATACACACGTATTCAACTTTTTTTTTCGTTAATCTACTGGTCTCGTAGTTTATTGCGTTACGAATTCAATGTCCAGTCCTTCCACCTCTAAGCGTAAGCATAATGTACTAACGATGGAAAAAAAAAATTAGAAACTCTTTCGAAACTCGATAAGGGCGAGACCAACACCTTGTTAGCGTGTTCGTATGACGTTTGAAAATAAACGACCTCTGACATTAAAAAAAAATGTGGCTGCGGAAAAGTACAACTCCCTTGCGCCAAACGAGAATTGTGGATTTCGTCATAATGGTTTGAAGTTACCGTTGAATATAATAATAGTACATTTGGACACGAGTGCGAAAAAACTTTTTCTGACAAGTGTGAGTTTGCAGCACGAACCGAAGGCGAGTATTGCAATCACACGAGTTCAGAAAACATTTTTCGCACGAGTATCGAACAAAATTTTATGACACAAGGTGTGAATATGGGGGATTTCGCGAAGCGTGCACAAAAACCACCATTTTTCCACGGAGTGAAATAAAAATACGTGTATCACGTTATTCTTCAAATATATATCATAATTATTTAAAATATATGGGTACTGTAAAAATTTCGATGTAAAAATTTTTTCGATATGTATTGCACTATATCGCTCAACACAGCTTCACTGTTCTGTTATCCGAATTTTCGTTAATCCGAACGAGCTCCGGTCCCAATTGGTTCGGATAATCGAGGTTGTACTGTTTAGTCCAATTTTTTCTGGTAAAAAATTACCTTCGGATACACCGATATGATAATGGAATCTATTACAATTTAATTAAATTCTGGCATTTAATTTTTCTTTTTTTATGGAATAGGAACTTAAGAAAAGGAATGTTTTGGCGCTGAAGCGATAATCTTCGTCGCGCACCTTGTATGAGCGAACTGTTGAGCCACTTGACGTAGTAACTGTTCGGATAGAGTATGAGGACCTCATTGCTGGCGATTGAAACAGGCAGCAGCAAGGTAGCGCCGACCGACACGGCGAGAGCGACGGTGCACAGCCAGAGGCTGATTCTGTAGACCGTCGCCTCATCCTCGTCGACTGAAAAATAATCCTCTCGATCCCTTCGTCGAAATCTCGCTATCAGTGCGTAACTCGAGATGTAGAGGAGAAGAAAGAGCAGGAGAAATATCTGAAACAAAAAAAATAACAATTAAATAAAATGACAAAAAATGAACAAAAAATGTAATATTTCAAAATAAACTCATAGACATAATTATTAATTAATTATATATAATTTCGAATAGATGATTGGCGATGTCGATGAGATTCGATTACACGCCTCTTGTAGTTCCTCGGGTAAACCGCAGGCGTCCGATTTCGGAATCAAAAAAATAATAATTAAAGAAAATTACAAAATTTGAACAAAAAATTTAATATTTCAAAATAAACTCATACACATAATTATTAATTAATTATATAATTTGGAATAGATAATTGGCGATGTCGATGAGATTCGATTACACGCCTCTTGTAGTTTCTCGGGTAAACCGCAGGCGTCCGATTTCGGAATCAAAAAAATAATAATTAAAGAAAATTACAAAATTTGAACAAAAAATTTAGTATTTCGAATTTAGTATAAACTCATAGACATAGTTATTAATTATATAATTTCGAATAGACGATTGGCGATGTCGATGGGATTCGATTACACGCCTCTTGTAGTTTCTCGGGTAAACCGCAGCGTCCGATTTCGCAGGCAAAGATCTCGCGTAACCGACTTTAATGCACGATGTGTGTATCATAAAAGGAGGAAATAAAATCGATGTTTCGTTCGATTCGAATGATTACCAACGTACGAGGCGTACGTCGAAGGCGTGTGTCGAAGACTCGATGTAAAAATATATTCGCTGGCTTGACTCAGTACGCTGTTCTGTACGATACATGTCGAATAAACCGATGGCTGCAATGAGCGCCGGTATTGCGTTCTCCCACGACTTGAATAAATCATACGCAGTATTCCATGCGATAATTTATTCGGGCGCGTGGCTCAACGACCACATAATTTTATGCCACCGGCGCTATCAGCGGGCACCGCGCCCTTCAGAATATTTTATAAACAAAACAAAATGACTTAAAAAAAAGTGTATTAATGAAATGATGAAAATTTATTAATTAAAAATAAATAAATAAAAACGATAATAATATCCTTTTCGAAAATGTTTTGTATCATTTTTTACATAAAAGGGAATATTGACCAACGTGAAATTTTTTTCCCTTCGGTAATGATAAAGTGAGAGCAAAGTAACTCATAATGTTCCGCTTCTGCTACAACGTCGCTTCGCCCATCCAATTTCCCATACGCAGAGTACATAACTGCACTTGTTTCCACATATTATAATTCTCCGAGATATCATTTGCGGCTTCCTCACGGCAGCATACAGTTAATGTAATAGCGTCGGGGTTCGCACAATTTTTTGTTTCTTTACTCATTTTCGAAAAGGATATTATCATTTTTTTAAAAATAGCGTACAATTAATTTAATTGCGCCGGCATTTCCACAATTTTTTGTTTATTTATTCCATGCGATAATTTATTCGGACGCGTGGCTCAACAACAACATAATTTTATACGACCGTATTATCAGCGCGCTCCGCGCCCTCCAGAATACTTTATGAATAAGAAAAAGTTTCATTTACTAAAAAAAAAAAAAAACAATAATAATAATATATTTATCAAAAATATTTTATATCATTTTTGAAACACAGTGAAAGAGAACATTGACGAACGTGAAATTTGTTTTCCCTTCGGTGATGACAAAGTCGGCGCAAAGTAACTTATAAAGTTCCCCGTTTCCTTCAACCTCCCATCGCCCATCCAATTTCCCATACAGAGAACGCACGTTTATATTCAGAATACACTTATTTTATACATATTATAATTCTCCGATATATCATTTGCGGCTTTCTCACAGTAGCATACATTGACGTTAATTGCGTCGGCATTCCTACAATTGTTGGTTTATTTATTCCACGCGATAATTTATTCGGAACACATAATTTTATGCGAACGGTGCTGTCGGCGGGCTTAGCGTCCTCAAAAAAACTTTATAAATTAAAAAAAGTAAAAAAAATATATATATATAACAAAATGATATCCCTGTCGAAAATATTTTATATTATTTTTGACGAAAAGTCAAAAGAAACAGTGACCAACGTGAAATTTGTTCCCTTCTGTAATCACAAAGTAAGAGCAAGGTAACTTATAAAGTTCCCCTTGTGCTTGAAACCTCGCATCGCCCATCCAACTTCCCATACTCAGAATGCATAAATGCACTTGTTTCTATATATTACAATTCTCCGAGCCATCATGTGCGGCTTCCCCACAGTAGGACACAATTAATATAATTGCTTCGGTATTCCCACAATTTTTCGTCTATTTATTCCGAGCCCCCTAAGTACAAAGACGAGCGCAGAGGGCGCAGCGGGTCATTCGAAGCTCTCAGCTGAGCGCCGCCGGTGTTCTATCTTTGGAGACGCGTTACGAAAGGTATATATAAAAGAAAAGAAAAAAAAAAGAAAAAGAAATCTAGACAAGGAAAAGGAAGAACAAAAACGAATCCGCAGGAGTCGAACAGGCGACGTAGCAACGGGCAAGCGTTGAACCCGAAATCGACCGGTTTATAGCGGCGTCTCTCGGGTGTGCGAGGCGCGTTCTCGAAACCTTGGACTCGACTCGGCGTCGCGTGAAAATCGCGTGCGTTATATGCCCGTGGCGGCCATCGAAGTGAAATAACGTTTTCATTTCACGGTCGCCGATGCGAAGCCCGCCGGCGATCGAAGCCGAACAAGTAATTCACGTTGTTCGTATTTGTGGAATGGAAGCGACACGGCACTGTCCGGAGCTTCGACGCATTCCGGTTTATTCTGTTTACGGCATTAGCGACAAAGCCTTCTCGAACCATCGCGCATCCCGGTAAGTGGACGCGAAACTGGAGCGCGCCACTTGTTACAGTATCGTCGATCGATCGAGCGCCATAACCTCAAAACTTCCGTCTGGCGACATTGATTCCAGCGTACCTAGCGGCTACACGTAATACCCCACTTATCTTATAGCCCGTAGGTCATCGGTAAATTACCGGTAGTTCCCGCCTATCGGCGAAATGTATTCGGAAACCCGACGACTCAACACGCTCCTAAGCGAGCTGTGTTTCGTTACGTATTCACGATGCGAGAGAAGTTTTTGTCGGAAGGGCACGGACAGAGGACAAACAGCGAAAGCTCATCAATCCGAAGACAAATGTATGTTAATCTGTAATTGTTAGACGAGCACGCAAGAATTACAACGAAAGTAAGCGGCTAAACATTGCATAAAAGAATTCGGAAAAAAATACATTTAGTGAGGAATAAAGATGTGTATTTATTAATAAAAAATACGAGCTATAAGGTGTAGTCTAAGCACTATATGTTAGAAAATATATTGATTTGTATCTATCGATAATTCATTCACAGATGATATAAAGAAATGCAGTTTATTTCACTCGTTGCGAAAATGGTAAAACCCACATTTTCGCACTTTGTGAAGTAAAATTTGGCACTACAGCCGTATGAAATTTTTTTCTGAACTCGTGTGATTGCAGCGTTCGCCAGAAAAAGTTTTATCGCACTAGTATTGTGATGTACATTGTTTTCGCATCGTGTGTGAGAAACATGCTGCGCATGCGTCCAAAAGCGATGTATTTTTTTTTCTTGCACTAGTGCGATAAAGTGTCTTTCTGCTCGCACTTCCCAAAAACGAAAAGCATAATTTTCGTAAATTTGTTAGGAAGCTTTACGTGAATGACTCGTGTGAATGCCGCATTTTCACACTCGTCAAGAATTCCCTTGCCATACAAATAACTGTTCTGAAGAGAGCGCCGACGAGGGTCCAAACGTAATATTGAGTTTCGGCAATGAAAACCGGAAGAAGATTCCCAAATTAGACCGTTCCAAAGTCCGCAGCTTGTTGAAGAAAAGTTATCACATCGGTCACAGTCTTCAATAACGATAATCTTTAATTATCTTTTTTATCGTTTTTTACTCATAGCTCTTTCGCGGGGATAAAATTTTTAATCGTTAATCACTGTAGCGCATATAGGTTCTTATCGCGCAGTGGGCGCAACGGCTCCGTGCAAGATTGCACGAGCCATATAAATATGCATAAGCCGAAGTGACACGAGGCGCGTGGAAATGAAGCGTAATCGCACAGCTGCCGCAGAATCACGGGATTGTTAATTCGCTCACCAAGTTATCACGAACGAGCCCGCCGAATGGCCATACAGAGGCTGCAACGATCTACTTGCGAGATTCTCGCGTACAAGTCGTCACGCGTCCGTGAACTACATCACTCGCGTGCTAGGATTCTCTCCGTCCTGCCGCACGGACAATTCCGATCGATCTTCTAGGCCAGCCGTCGAACGTTTATGTACTGCATTTTTTAACGTGGAAAACGACAACCTTCCTTTTTTTCGACTTCGATTCGTCGAAGTGGCAGTGTTATTTTTAATTCGACCATTGGCAATCGGCCAATGGAGCGTTGCGATGTTTATTTACACTGACTTTGCGGAAAGGCACACGTGCGGTGAAACACCATTTTGACTCCCTGGATCGCGATTTACGTATCTCCCGTGTAATCAACCTAAAAAATTGAGTGTAATAAAAAATTTTATATCATAATTTTCCGATCGCACCGTCTGGCTGTAGTTTTGCGAACTAAATTACCAACTAAAATTGTTGACGACGCGGGAAATAAAAGTATAGGTTTGTATATTAAACACTGAACAAACGAGTTTGTCACGTATTGGGTTTTTGTTTTTACGAAATTTTTTTTTTATCACCCGGGGGGAAAATAGGGGTTTTGGGGCAGCCCCACCCCCCCCCCCCCCCCCATTTTCACACCTTGTGAAATAAAACTTTGAACTCGCATTTGGCTCGTGCTGCAAACTCATACTCGTTAAAAAAGTTTTATCGCACGAGTATCAAAATGTACTATTTATTGTGTACGGTATATTTTTCGAACAAAATGTACATTTTTTACAACGACTTATTGTCCACAATTTTTTATCTCTTAATTTTCCGATCGCACCATCCGGCTCTAGTTTTACAAACAAATGTACAAACTAAAATCGTTAACGACACGCGAAATAAAAGGACAGGTTTGTACATTTACATTTGAACACACGACTTTGTCACTTATTTAACAAACCTATTTTGTGTGTATTTTTCGAATGCGTCATCAGAACGACACGCTGCCGAGCCAAGTAATATTATTGCAGCATTATTTCGCGTCGGTGGTTTGGTGACGCGGGTCACAAAAGCACGTGTGTTCTCGATCGATAAACTCGACGCAAGTCGGCGATAAGGAGGGTGGAATAAAGTTTAAGCAAACGGTGGAAAACAATGCCAAGCCTTTGCCGCTGTCTCCAGGAGGGAAGCAATTCTGTGACTCGCCAGTTACACGATGGTTCGAGTGACACACGTGAGTATAGAATAGCGTTCAATTGATCAATTTCCGCTCGGGGGCGTGCCGCATAAGTGTATGCGCATTGTGAATGCAAATTGTCTTCGTGGCGCAAAATCTGCGACTTCGAACATCCGAAGAATTCGATGCTACGAGGCGAGAGAATTTATTTTTATATTCCCAGATAGACAGCTGTTCGTAGGAAGCATTGACTCGGATCTCGCACGAGTATTCCCCCCCCCCCTTTCCTTTGTTACGTCGCACGAGAACTCGCTACTTGGGACACGTAGCGTCGTCTGCAGCAGCGTAGCTCGACGATAATAGTATTTTGGGTGCGAGATCGTGTACCTTCTTAAAAAAAAGAAAAAGAAATATAAAAAAGAGAATTTGGACCTGGTGTGCAATGGGAATGTACGGCACATAGTTAAGAGCCCGAGGAGCAGAAATAGCCGGGGTCAACGATCAAAAATGGAGGACGATAACGTAACGTGGTAGGCCCGTGAAATTTCTACGCCGTTTATTCTTCGCTGCCATGTTTCGCACTTTGTACCGGGGACTTTATCATAAAAATATATAGTCGTCCGCCTCTACCGAATGTCGGCAAGTGAATGATTATCGAGCCAGGGATGCCAGATTCCCCCACTCGTTTTCTCCCGCGTCTATCTCGCACAGTGTCAAAAAAAATTCCCTCCGAGGGAAATTTGCCTCCGATCTGGCGTCACTGAATCGAACGCGACGGGGTTCGCGTGGGCCACGATTTCGCGGTTCGTAATCTATTCGCGTTAAGGCGCGCGACTATTTTCTCTCTTCATTTGTTGCACAGAGAAACGGCGGAGGAAAATATTTATTGGGTCGTGTTACGAGCGATAGCCTCGTTAGAAAATAGCCTGGGGAGGAAGAGTCGTCCCAGATAACGACGTTTTCCAAGTGCCAATGCACTCGGCCGCTCGGTTTTACGTGTCGTCTGCATTCGTCGTGGTAAACGAGACAGCACGAAAAATTTCAATAATCGGTCCTCAAGTTTTTTTCTGCTATACTTTCTCTGCATCGTCGTTAACCCTTAGAAACATTTTTTTTTTACAGTCATGAAGTTTCAAATACATCGGTCGGTTATTAATGCATTATCTTTTAATTCAAAGAGGTGCACAAATTGTGACACACCGTGCTTCGAGGGGTTAAGGAGCGATCGATAGATGCGAATGGTAATCTGTAGGTAGATTCCTATAAAAATGATTTTATCGCTGTCAGGATTTTATTTAATTTTTTTTCGGCATTCAGCGACGAATTTGTGTTTCATCGTGATACGTCAATTGTTGCCACAGCCAACGCGTTATATCCCGTGCTCGTCAGTAACGTGACGGGAATGTAACGGTGCCCTCCCTCGAACAACGATCGGACGAGGTAGGCGGATGGTGAATCCGTAATTTTAATATCCGACGTCGAATTTAAACGTTTGCTTTAGACTCACGATATTCTCCCTGACGGTATTGTGAAATAATTGTTCCCTGAGGTCCGCGTCATCTTCCATCTTCACCTGTTTGTCAGTAGATTTTTTTTGGTTAAATATACGACTGTCGGATGCAGAGACATTTTACATCGGAGGTATTTATCCTCACGTCGAACACCATGCCCCGATTTCTTTTTGCGACCGAGCGAGCTTGTCTATTTTACTCTGTTATTTTCTCCCCTCGCTACCGATCGCTCGCTTGGTGCGAGCCTCTTATTTTTTTTATTAAAATTACGCGTAATTCTACATTCGCGTTTGAGGATATTTTCTCACTACACCGTGTTTATGTGAGACGCACGAACGCGACGATCAATCCCCTTGAGCAGTTGGCGAGATACTGAAAATTTCTGTCGCTGCCTTCGTCGCTCGCTCTCGCGTCGCTGCGCCCGCGCCATCTGCGCGGAGTTCTGCTTTATCGACGGAGCACGTACTAACGGGCGGTCGACAAGGGAACGGGAGCGGTGCAGTGCGCGTCGAGTGACCGTTGCGTTGCGTTGCCTTTGTCAGTAGCCGAAGCGTCATGGCTTTTGTTTTGATTCGCAGTCGCCGGATCTTTCACGCTGTTCTTTTACGCCGGAAACGTCCTCCTGCAATCGCTTCTCGGTACCTCGTCCAGCGGAAGAAACGGGTCAGTAACATCGAAATAAAACAAACATTCACGCACGGTATTTATTTCAACATTAAACTGACAACAATATATATGTACAGTTTTTGCGTATACGTAATATCATTGTATATATTTGTTTTTAATAATTATAGTATATTTCATCTTTCATACTGTATATGTATAATTTGTGTTCTATCGCGTGGTGTATATGCCGATGTGTACAATAATATGTGTTTTCGTCAATCTCCCCGAAGCTTCTCGATTATTGCCCGAAACATTTTTTTTCTTATTTCACTTCTCGCTTTGTCCTTCATCCGTCCTATGAGGACGTTCTTTTTGCCGACATCCCGCGATCTTTCGTGCCATGTTTTTACCTATACGTCTAAGTGAACTATTCGATTTGTTTTTTCTTACAAATTTATAATGGATGGACACAGTCGAGACGAGTTTTTTTTATTATCTATAAAACATGCTGTGACTAAAGTGTCGAGACGAGAGTGTCGATATGTTATGCGCCATGATATGCAGGACAACAGTAGTCAAATTTTGCACTTTTTCTTTGTTTTCTTTCTTTATGATGAGTCTGTAACGACCGCGTTTGATTACAAGTGAATTGGCGATCATCACGATCTCGAAGAGCAATGATATTTCATTTCTATTGTCACGAAGTATTATCGTCAAGACGATGCAGTATTGTCGCAATTATTTGTGTTTGTGTGTGTACGTGTGTGCCGTTTATTTCACTCGTCTTTTAGAGGTTAATCTTCAAAGGCCAGTTGCTCGACGTACATAATAATACGTTAATCACTTATATCCGACTGCGAATTTGAATACACACTTATTAATCTCGTTTTAATTTGTCTGTGCGCATAAAACTTATTTTACTATTTATACAACTCGCTCGTCGCTTATTTAGCTAAATAGCCCTATGAATATACTATGACTGCCGTAAGCAACGGAACATATTTATTTATTGCCGCACCGTTTATCCTTGTAGATCGTTACTCGGCACGGCTCTCGTTATTTCTTTCTTTCACGTCCGCTCTACGCGCGTAGCACCGATTTTTTTTTTTTGTTCGAAGAGCCATGCAAGGTAAAAGTACCGATGGCCGGACACCTACGGGAGCAATCTCAGTTCCTGGACATGCATGAAGAATCGATTTTCCGTCTTTCTTGCACGTACGCTTTGTCCGTCTACTGGGACATGTTCGGTCATTGGGGCGTTTACCTTAACGGTACTTTTTATTTATTTTTTATTATCGCTTTTCCAGACAGCTCTTCGTACTTTTTTTTCTTCGATATCGCGTTGATTACCGTGGCTCTTCGGCGGTTTCGACGATTAGTGACTAATTTATTATCAATACGTAACAGGCATTAGTAGGTATAGAGGTATAGACAATATAACGATAACAAGAAATATAATCCGTTCTACAGTAGACGATACAGTAGACAATGGATGACTCTGAAGATATCTGCACGGGACTAAATTCCATCGAGTTATAACTGATGTCTCTAGCAATTTAAGTAGCTGCTGTTTTTTTTAAAGAATAACCGAAAAAATTAGGGTTGTCTCAAGTGACTTTTTACTCCGTAGGAACAAACAACCGAAAAAAATAACCGTTTTTCAACTGCTGGGCATGCAAGGTTACGGCTGCGGTTATACTTTCGATTACTCAAACAAAAGAACGACCTTCCGCAAGCGCAGGCAGCGTGAGCTCTCGCGCGCGCATGCGCAGACGTTGGAATATGGATATTTTAGCGATGATTTTAACGGTGTACCAAAAGTGACCTGAAATCACCGTAAATTTATCGGTTATTTTTTTTTGCAGGCGCTGAAGCTACTACGGGTGTTTTGCATCGCGCAAACTTTGCTTGGGGAAGTTCACTCGAAAAATAAATTGCTACAAGTGAACAATTTATTTTTTTTCCTAAAGCCGTGCACTGATGGAGACTCGCCAAAGATGAAATTCGATGCCATGCGGGTATCTTCAAGGTCATGACAATAGAGGGGGGGGGGGTCACCTGATCGGAGATATGTAGATCAAACTATATCCAAAGTTGATTTTTTTTGTTCACATATAAAATAGAAGAATCGAAATACTATTACTGCTTAATCCGTTCATTGTTATTTCACTTTTTTTCACTTCGTAGAGGCCTCTGTGAATGTGCGACAAGTGCAGTGCTTTTTAAAACGACGTTATTGTCCCGGGTTTTTCGTGAAATCTTTTTTTCTCTCATTTCCTCATTATTGTCGAAGATACAAGTTTTATTGTCCTTATTATCTCTACCCCTTCGCTTCTCCCACTCTCCTGTTATCAACAGTGATTTTTTTTATTGTCTTATCTCCTATAGTAAAAACAAAGGTCGCTTCGAAAAGTGGATTGAATCGTTAACGCGAGTAAACAATGATAAATAACTTCTCACTCGTACGTTTCCCCTTTGATTTTTTTTTTTCATCGTACTGATGCATACTTTCAACTCGACGAGTCTATCGTGTTATAGCGACGAGACATTTTTAACAAATCCATCCGATCGATGTGTCGATCGAATTATTTTTTTTTTCATTTGTTAAATTTCGATAACTGTAATACAACTTGCCGATAACGCAGTCAGGGGTCAGTGACTTTTTTAAGCCCAAATTGACGGCTCCTACCCTAATAATTAATTACACGATTATTTTCTTTTTATTATAATTTTTTTTCACCTCCGTTTTTCGTTCTCTCTCGTCGATAACGAAATCGCAAATGTCAAGCCTTAAAAGCGCTCGCTACATCCCGTTGGGTCGGCGCTTTCTCGTCGAATATTTTTTTTCTGATATGCCAAACGTCTCCGAGCTGATATTGCACATTGTTTTGAAATTACCGCGTTAACCTTATCGTTAGAATTAATGATACTTTTTTTTCATATTCTTCACCTCTCTTTCCTCTTTATATCGAGTGATTCGCGGATCGGCGAAAATTTTCCTATCGCCTGCCCGAGGATAGTACGATTATTATTATTTTTTATACCCGCATTGAAGGCAGGCATCGCTAATCTCTTTGTAGAATAATTGACACCGTCGACCCTACCTTCGTGATATTTTTTTTCCTTCTTTTTTTTTTACCAACGAACGAACTTAACAGTGAGATTATAGATCGCATAAAAAATATATCAACAACTAATGATAAATTGAATGTTAAACTTTACCGTAATTCGGCCAGACGAGGTGACTTTCTACCGATCCGATAATCGCCGAACGTTTTGTCCTAGTCTGGCGTCAATAGACCAGATCCTCCAAGGTATTTCTAGGTGAGATCGTCGTCGTCGTCGCTGGGACCTCCCGTGGGACAGCAAAAGCCTTCGGTGCCATCGCTTCTTATGCAGAACAACAGCGTTTCCGCGGGCGTCACTTCGTGAGGCACTATACCGTGGAACTCCTTCAGATCGTTCGCCGGGAACCAGGCTTTCTCGTTGTCGTCAATAATCAATATACCAAAATATCTGAAAATTTATTTTATAAAGCAAAAGAGAACATTTAAATTATTATTACGCGACGAAAGGGTCAAGATAGTTTTTATGACTCATGATTTTTGTTTTTTTGGCTTCCTCATAGAGGAAAATACGTTTTAGAAAAAAAAAATACGGTTTTAATGTTGGAGTACTTAAAATGGTCTAAAACGTCGAGACATGCAATTTTTAGGTGGCGGCCGAATGTATGTGGGTGTGTAACAAACTTACATCAGTAACACTTTTTAAGCGTACGTTTAAAAAAAAAAAGAAATTTTAACAAGTGTGACGTTTTAAATACATCGGTTGGTTATTAAGGTAGTTGGCGCGGTACAGTCCTGCCAAACGTGAGTTTCAGAGAAAATTTCGAACACTTCTCGATGGGATAAAAGTCTGAAAAAAATCAAGTATATAGGAGGTGCTGCGGAGATTGTTTTTATGAAATATTAATTCCAATTTGTATTTAACTAATTGAAGATAAAAATCATTATTGAACAAATTATCCGGCAACTTAACTATTTTCGTTCACAAAAATAATTCGTTTCTTTTTCTGAACATGTATGAATTTTTTCAGTTTTTTTTGTCTTTGAGAATTGCGTTTTTTACAGCTTGAACATAGAAGAAACGCGATTTTCAGAAAAAACTCATACGTATTCAGAAAAATAAATGAATCTTTTTTATGGACAAAAAAGAATTAAGTTGCCGCGTCATTTGTTGAACAATTATTTTTGCCGTTAATTTGTCAATAACATTTCCGAATTATTATTACATAAAACAGTATTTGCAGAACCTCCCGTATGGTTGATTTTTTTCAGGTTTTTATCCTGTTTGAATGTTTGAAAAATGTTTGAATTTTTCCCTGAAACTCACGGTTGGCGGGATTGTACCGCTCCGAATACATTTTTCTCTGAATTCAAGGAGTAATATGAAGAAGCTAAAAATCGATCAGCGAACTTTCTCATAGAGAAAGCTATGCACAAAAGCCATGTGTAAATGGTTTTGCACTTTCTGCTTCCTCATGGCGGAAGAGTTTTTTTTTAGATATAATTTATGTAATTTTTTCTGTGCTAAAAATATGGTTCTGTTTCAGATTCGTACCTAAATATAGCGACAGCCGGTATCCAGAGAACCGACGCGAGGATCAGCACGGCTATGAGTACGATCGCCCAAGCGGGCCATTCCTGTCTCTCGGTTACTCCTCTGCTCGCTACCCAGGCCGGATAACCGCTTCCTTCGAAGACTATCTCGAAGAACGAGGCTACCAGTATACTCAGCATGGCCAACGGGCTGAGATACTTCCAGCATATCAGCCAGTACAGTCCGGGACGATTGCCGGTCATCAATTCGATGTCGTCTGCGAACCTTTTATCGAGACAGGGATACGCAGAATTGTATCGAGGTAACGAAAAAGAATTCGAGTATGGAAGAACGGGGCAAAACGAATCGTCGCCTTCCACTTGAGAGGCTGCACGCGAAAAATGCGTAAGAATAGTCCGTTTTGCCCCACGCTGCAAAGAATTTTTCGTGAAAAATTGTATCGACGTATTGCAAAAGATGCGAGTATGGAATTTTTCATGAAGAATTGTATCGAGGTACGGAAAAAAATGCGAGTGTGGAAGAACGGGGCAAAACGAATCCATGCTTTTTCCATTTGAGACGAGACGCGAGAAACTCGTAGGAATAGTCCGTTTTGCCCCGCTTTACAATGCATTTTTTGGCGAACTTACCTCTTCAATCCGTAAACGTACGAGACACCGATGCACTCGAAGAAAGCGATTATGAGCAGTGGGAAATTGCCGCTGAAATTGTCGAACAGTACGAACACGTAACTTCCAGCTCCGTGCGCGAAGGCCATCGAGATAGTGCAGCACACCAGGCAGATAGCTCCTGCGAATTGCACAGCCATAGTTACGAAATAATTCGTCGGTGGCGTCGAGTGATTTTCAAAAGCTCACCGGTCAGAATTTCCTTTCGCAGGTTCGGAAAGAGTTTCATATCGACGATACTCGTGACGACACCCTCGAGCGTGCCGAATTGCGAGTCGATGCCGAGTGTGAAGAGCATGAGGAAGAACAGAACCGACCAGAACTGCGCACCGGGAAACTGATTGATCGCCTCGGTGAAGATTATAAAAGCCAGGCCGGTACCCGACGCTGACTGCAAGACGAGAAAGCCTTTTAGACGAACACCAAATCCCAAATTTCGAGGCTCGAAGCCCGGATCGTTGAGATCAGCAATTCAAATATGATCGATCCCGGTCGCACTCACGTTGTCGAGTTCCTTCTCGAGATCGCACTCGGGCAATTCTGGCATAATTAAGTTGTCCAAGCTGTCGTTTCCACTCGTGAAGTTCAGGAGAGTTCCCGCGGCCGGTATCTCTCGAGGTATTTTGTTCTCGTGACCGAATATTCCGAGCAACGTTGCGTTTCTGTCCGTGAGACATTGCTCGTACACCATAGTGGCCTTGAAACCTATTTGAAAAAACACATAGTTAAGATCGTAAAAATACGCGAGTTACGGGAAATTTTCTTACCGATAATGGAAAATACGACAATTCCAGCGAACATTGAGGTAAAGCAATTCGTGAGGCTGACCATAATCGCGTCCCGATAGCAATTATTGTTTACTGGATTGTACGACGAGAAGGCGATCAGACCCCCGAAGGCCAGCCCAAGGGAAAAAAATATTTGGGTTCCCGCTTCGAGCCAGACCACCGGATCCGTCAGAGTCCACCACTGCAAGATAAACGATGATAATAATTCGAATCACGTTAATTCAATGAATTCATAAATGTCGGCTCGCATTATCTACCTTCGGTGTAAAGAGATGACGAAGACCGTCCGACATTCCCGGTAGAGTAACACCGCGGAAGAAGAAAATTATTAAGACTATGTATGGAAAAGTCGCTGTCACGTACACGACCTGAAATTAGATGGACGTCTTTGGAATTAGATGGACAGATTTAGAATCAGATGGACATTTCTGGAATTAGATGGACATTTCTGGAATTAGATGGACATTTCTGGAATTAGATGGACATTTCTGCAATTAGATGGACATTTCTGCAATTAGATGGACATTTCTGCCATTAGATGGGCTTTTTTGGAATCGATGGACATTTCTGCAATTAGATGGACATTTCTGGAATTAGATGGACATTTCTGGAATTAGATGGACATTTCTGGAATTAGATGGACATTTCTGCAATTAGATGGGCTTTTTTGGAATCGATGGACATTTCTGGAATTAGATGGACATTTCTGGAATTAGATGGGCTTTTTTGGAATCGATGCACATTTTTAGAATCAGGTGGACATTTTTTAAAATTCTTTTTTAAATCACAATTCGTTGAAAATTGAATGAAGTGATTCTTACTTTTCCGGAAGATGCTATTCCCTTGATCATACACATATAGACGAGGATCCACGCGATTACGAGAGCCAGAGCGATCTTCCAATTGAAGACTTCCGGCGTATCGATGTCCTTCGAGATCATGAGGGTCGTCCTATACCAGAAGTACTGAGTCGGGCCGCTCTCCTGCGATCGACGGCTGCTTTTTAGTTAATTTTTAAACCAGTTATGCTCGCCGTAAGTGGAAATAAATTATTATTCACCAGACACTCGGGCTCGGGTGCGTAGGATCCGTTCTGAAAATACTTGTTGGGACACTCTGACCAGGGTAGTTCCGACTGGAAGCTCTGCACGCGAATGATTAATTATTGTTTCCTCGTTCTCTCGAAAGTGAGAAAAATTAAAAATTCAATCTCAAACTTGCCTGAACAAAATAAAAGAGACACCACGCTATAATGGTGTTATAGTAAAGTGCAACGTTGAAGGAAACTACGGCACTGCTGATTCCAATTCCTCCCAAGTACGGTGAAACTTGATTCCATACGCCGATAGCGCCTTTCCGGAGTCTCTGGCCGATCGCTAGTTCCAAATAAAAGATCGGTATTCCCTCGATGGCGAGCATCACGAAATAGGGAATTAGAAAAGCTCCTGAGATGGATTTAGAAAATAAAAACAATTTACGATTAACAAACTTTTGTTAATCTTCGCATCGGCTCTGCTGTTAAAAAGTTACACATTTTTTATTGTTTTTTCTAGACCGCCGTGGACACCGATGACGCGATGAAATACACTCACCGCCCCCGTTTTTCTGCGCGAGATAAGGAAATCTCCAAACGTTACCGAGACCGACTGCGTAACCGACGGTGGCCAGCAGAAATGTCAGCTTGCTGTCCCAATTTTCACGCTCGTCCTCGCCGGCCTCCGGTCGAAATATACCTTTACCCTCGTTACTTCCGAGCTTGCTACCCCCGCCGCCACCCCCGCTGACTGGCTTGTTCTGCGAAATATATTACCGGACGGACAGGGTTGAAGTTACATCGTTGTTCCATTCGTGAAAAATTTATTACACGCGGTGGTAAAGGTTCGTGCATTTTACAAACATTTTGCGACCACAAATTTCCTCAATTTTTGTTCCTGTTAATTTGAAAATTATTTAACTTAAGGGCTCACGCCACAGTAAAATATCGATTTTTTTTTTCTAATGATTCACAGTGTCAAGAATATTCTGTTACATTTTTATGTCAAAATTCAACGAATTACGAAAAATAGAGATCGTTATCTGCAAAGTGGCGGAGCACTTGAGAAGCAGCGCGGCTGAACTTTGAACGCGTTTTTCTCAAAACGTGATTTTCAAGATCGGGGTTCCTGATATCTCAAAAATGGCTCGATGGTTTCTTTTAAATTTATACCGATATAGTCCAGAAGATTCTTTAGTCCTTAACGGTCTCATATTTAAAAAAAAAAATTTAATGATTCAAGGTTGAAAAATTGGTCAAAATTTACTTTTTTCAAATGGCCTCCATTTTGTCAATCTGTTTTCTCCTCGTCAAGGACCGCGTTATGTATAATTTGTTTAGAAACAATTAAAATTTTTTGTTTCTCATAATACGACAAGTTGAAATCCAGAACGCCGCAGAGGAACTTCAAAGGAAAAAAAAATACAAAGTAACAAGAAAAATGAATGTAACAATTTATAAATGTTCTTTAATATACTCTCCTTAAAACTTCAAAAAATTAAATCGATAAAGCGTATATTTGGCGAGAAAAAAAAGTCACGATATATGCATGCATTTTTTTACCCATTTACAGTGGCGTAAAACCGTAAATAAAAGTTAAATTATTGTCGTTCTTTGCGGACACGAAATGTGTGTTAAATGTACGGATCTTTTTTACCCGGCAAAGTCGTCGGTGTTATACCGGAGTCATCGTCATTATACCTTGGTGTTAGGACTGGAGTCATCGAAGCCCGCGTTCGTAGCCCCGTAGTTGGCAGAAGTAGCGGTCATCCGACTCTCGACGACGAGTCTTCCTCTCATCTCTTTCATCTCCAGTCGATCCACGCTCTTCTGGGGCTTGAGATCCCGGGAACTCTGACGTCTCACAAGATGAGCCGTATTCGCCATTTCGCATCAATACTCGGGCTGCCTTTTTCTTAAGTTTTTTTTTCTTATTTTTTTTCCTTTCTTAACTTTATCCCTTTCGTCGAGGGATTTAGAGCGCGGATGATCTATGTGGCTGCTGGCTGTGTGCGCGTCTTTCCTTCGGGCTTTTCAACGCCCTTCTCAACGTCACCGGGATCAAACGGACGGGCCACGCTCACCCTTGAACTCCATCCTGATAATAAAATCTTCCTTAAAATTCAATCTCCCGATAATACATCGCGAATATCTCGTCCGAAATTTTAACCCTTATATTTCGAACTTTTTCACACTTCTCCCCTGTTTTATTACTTAGTTCAACTTTCTTATTCGCGCATAGCAGAGGTGGAAAAAGAATTTGGAATCAATCGGATGTAGTCGAAACCACGTTGTTTCGACATTTCCTGTACAGACCGGAAGTTTCCCTTTGAGAGAGGGAACTAATTCAACATTTGTTTCCTACCTTAAAATTGAAAAGAAATCCTCCCGAAAATTGAATTTCTAAGTAATACATTGCGAATTTCAATCCCGAAATTGTATTACTTGGATCTTGAACTTTTTCATACTTCTTCCCTGTTTTATTACTTAATTCGAACTTTCTTATTCGCGCACAGCAGAGGTAGAAATAGAATTTTGAAGTAATCGAATTGTGAAGAATTTTGAAAGAACGTTGTTTCGACGTTTCCCTTCAAGAGCAGGCATTAATTAATTGAAGGTTCGTTAGCCGTGGATATGTCTTAGGACGAGGAGAAAAATTAAAAAATCTTCCTTAAAATTCAATCTCCCGATAATACATCGCGAATATCTCGTCCGAAATTTGAACCCTTATATTTCGAACTTTTTCACACTTCTCCCCTGTTTTATTACTTAGTTCAACTTTCTTATTAGCGGATAGCAGAGGTGGAAATAGAATGTAGAATTACTCGGTTGTAGGTGAAACTACGTTGTTACACATTTCCCGTACAGGCCAAAAGTTTGCCCTCGAGAAAGGGAACTAATTCAACATTTGTTTCCTACCTTAAAATTGAAAATAAATCTTCCCGAAAATTGAATTTCTCCATAATACATTGCGAAATTCAATCCCGAAAATGTATTACTTATATCTTGAACTTTTTCATACTTCTTCCCTGTTTTATTACGTAGTTCGAACTTTCTTATTCGAGCACAGCAGAGGTAGAACTGGAATTTTGAAGTAATCGAATTGTGAAGAATTTTGAAAGAACGTTGTTTCGACGTTTCTAGTCCGAAATTTGTACCCTTATATTTCGAACTTTTTCACACTGCTCCCGTTTTATTACTTAGTTCAACTTTCTTACTAGCGCATAGCAGAGGTGGAAATAGAATGTGAAATTAATCGGTTGTAGGTGAAACAACGTTGTTAGACATTTCCCGTACAGGCCAAAAGTTTGCCCTCGAGAGAGAGGACATAAATTGAAAGTTTGTTGGCCGAGGATATGTCGTATGGCCGGAGAGAGTTAATTAGCCTTCGGAGCTCAGCTAAATTAAATCTAGACGCCCGGTGGTGAGTGCCTCGTCCGCCTCGGTATGCGGTCGGAGTGTCTGCCGCTTCACGAGCTTCACTACTTCGTACACAAAGACCTGACGCGAGTTCTACGTCGCCCGCTCTATCCCGACCGCCAACAAGAACCCGTCGAAACATCAGTAACGAATATTCCTGGCACGCCTACCGAGTTTTCACCCTCGCTGTTACCCGTAAACCCTGAACTTTACCGCCCACCTTAAACACGTCCCTCTTCTTTCACGCGATTTTTTTTATTGACTTTTCTTTCGCTTGACAGAAAATGTCGTCTATTTGCCTTGTACAAGGAAAGGAAAATTTCATATGAGCAACGTTCATACGGCAAACAGTTTCAACACGCCTCGGTGAATTTCTCTCGCGTATTCATATATTCCCACATCTCTCACACTCCCGACTTTTAATGAAAAGTCTCACGTTGAATTTATGCAAAAATATTCAGGCCGCAAGCTTCATTTTATTTACACCGTGGAACTGCAATCATAATAATTGTGAACCAATTGAAACCCGAAAAATATTAACATTAAATAAATTGAAATAGTAATGATAATAATTATGACAAAAAATAATTATCAAATATCAACAAGCTTGAACGGAACATTTTTTTTCATATTAGTCATCTCCATAAAAAAAATATTTATTAAGGGGAATAAAATGTTTTATTAAAATTTATACTGCTACGAGGTAACCGTGATCATAATAATTGTGAACCAATTCGAACTCGACAATATATTAACATTAAACACATCGAAATAGTGATAATAATTGTAACAATTAATAATTACTAAATATAAAAAAAATAGACACGAAAATGAATCTCAAAAAAAATAGTCACCCCGATTAAAAGAATGTATTTATTGAGGGGAATAAAATGTTTTATTAAAAATTCCACTGCTGCGTGGTAACAGCTTGCGAGGCGCAGATGGGGCGCGTACGAGCGGCCCGCACGTGGTGAGCGCAGCTACCGTACCCGATCTCGTGTTACCGAGTTCGACAAAAAATCTTCATTTAAAGCGATTGCGAATTTAATTTTCCACTCGGTACAAAAAAAAAAAAAATTGGGACTTTCCGCGTTACTCGCAATTTATTCGTTTACTATAGCGAATCAAAGCAAGGCTCTTACAAGATAAAAAAAAGATTTAAAAAAAATCGTGTCTAGGGTAATAAAAAAATTGCAGCGTGTCCGAGGATCGAAGTAAACAGAGGAGCGAATTATAAACCGAAATTGAATACGACTGTGTAGAACGGCTCGAGCGAAACGAGATACGAGCATTCAACGACCGTTTTCATCGCGGGCTGAGCAGACTCGAACGCAATATCCCCGGTATTCCCGAAGCCTCCGGGCATACGCGTTTGTAGTACCGGCGCGATTTTTCACGAAGCGATATACGCGGCTGATTTACCGTGTCGTTTAACACCGCCAGAATTCGGTTTCGCCCGCCGTTCGCAACCTCGAGGGGTTGAAAGCCTCTGCGAAAAGCTCCCGTCGACACGAATGATGCGCGGAGGTGGGTGGATCGTGGAGTCCAAAAGTGAGGGAGGACCGAGGAAATATATTTGCCTTTGAGCTTTTTCACGGCCCTGACCTCCTAACGCTTTCTTGCCATACATGTATGTATAGATGTGACCCGAGAGTTTAAAGACGTAAAAAAAAAAAAAAAATTGCGGAGGGTCGCGAACTGAGGGAGACCACGCGATATCCGGCAAATCGTTATATCGTCGCTTAATCCCTCGCGGCGATCGAGCGAGGAACATATATTGATATTGACGAATTTATAGGGGTGCGAGTAATTCACTACGGACTGAAATAAAATTCGATTCAGCCGTTGGAGGATGCAGGGAGGGATTTGAAAAAAAACTTATCAGCGACGATTGTCATGGGAATAAATTTAAGAGATTGCGTTGCGTCGCCACCGATGTACCACTGACGTCATTACTCCGTGGACCAATGAGCGAAAACGAAAACTTATCGAGATCTCACGCTTCGGATAAAAAAAAGAAAGTTTCCCGACGATTAAAAAATAAAAGTAATCGAGATAACAAGTGTGTGAAAACTTTAGACACACACATGTACGAAGTTGTACGAGTAACATACGTATATATATTTTTCACGACGTAAATATACCTCGACGAAACTATCGACGACTGTCGTTCATTGGCCATGGACAGTTGGTCAATGAAGATATACGAGCCCCCCGCCCGGCTATTTTTATCGTCCCTACTATCAGAGCAAATATCGTCGAGTCTATACCTCAATCGATAAAATTTCTTGGCACTTCATAAAAAAATAAAAAAATTAATTAATCACACATTAATAATTTTTTTAAATCAATAAAATAAAAGAAACTGTAGATAAAGTGGCCGGTGTAAAAAAAAATAATAATAAGAAAGATCCACGCTGATAATCATCCCCCGAAATTTCTCTCACGATCGTCACGTTTTTTTTCCTCGCTCAGAAAAAGTTTTGCATCGTCCCTCGATCGATGGATCTTCCATCGTTTTATGGAGACGATGAGAAAAATAAAATAAAAAAATAAACGATGTATTAAAATTACACACACGGGACTGACCTGCGGGGGCAAAGCGTAGAAACGCGCGAGGGTCTCCTTGGGGTACGAGGAGCGGTGAGCTACTGTGGCACCCTCTACCACGAGTAGTAACTTTTCCGTCGGGTATAACAGCGGTCCACCCCCGTCCCGCCCCCCGGCGAACGGTGGGGTCTCCGCGTTTTGGGAATGCGCGGACGTGACGCCGGAATCAATAGCGGGCGCCGGCGCCCCGGCGCTTCCTGCAATCCTGCTTTTATGCCATAGACCCACCGAGGTCGAAACTCGAAATTGGTCAATGATCGGTTGGAGCTGGCATATGCCGCTTGTACTGTCCGGATAACGGAGATCGTTTTGCCATAGAGACATCGTCACCAGCGTCGCTCGACGGCTATGCTGATGTCGCCGGAAATCGCGGGGTGACGTTTTTGTCCACGAGCGGGACATCCGAGGCCGTGGGCGTGAGCTCGGAGCGGCGCCAGAGGGGCAAAGTAGTTATAGCAGGGACCGGTCAGACGGAACGAACGGGCGATTTTGTCGCATGCTTCGACACCACGAAAGCTTATTTTATTTTATTTTATTTTATTTTATTTTATTTTATTTTATTTTATTTTATTTTATTTTATTTTATTTTATTTTATTTTATTTTATTTTA